>JAATLQ010037418.1:25966-54006 GCA_013421005.1 Heliconius erato x Heliconius himera
CCCCTATTTTTAACGATAGTAAATCTGAATATAGACATAATAGTCCCATGACATAATCTTTGCTTATTATAGCCAGTTCCTCCACTCAGGGTTAATTAAGTGAGCAGTCAATTTTACTTCCGCGTGGGGCGGTTGATTGGACGAAACACCGAGAGGGTCTACAGATGTGTCAGTCACTCATGTTATGTAATTTTGTTTGTAGAATAGAATTGAATAGAATATTTGACAAATAGAATAGAATAGAATAGAATATTCATTAGAATATAACAGAAAAAAACGTGAAATAAACTTTAATATGTTTGCAAAGGCGACGTTAACATCGCTTTAAGTGGTCTCTGTCGGACAACTTTAAATGAATTTATTGTTTGGGATCAAAATTTTATAAAGATTTTATCGTGTTTGTTGAATGGTTTAGTTTTTACTAATAGGAATGTACACAGATTTCAAAATTTATTTATAGATATCCTTATTCCTTCCAGTATACATTTTTTAGCTTCAAGCTGTATCACGCAGTAGGGTAGGCAGATATAACCTGAGAACCTAGTTTTGAAAGTAGAAGTCCGTTCCCATTAAGAGACTTCCATTTCTTTCCGCCGAATTTTGAAGGCAATAATTGTTGAGGGGCGGAACACAACGCCACACTCTGTTTCGTTACCAGAGTGAAGAAACTAAAAAAAACTTGAGAATGTATAAAAGTGGGAAACGAACCCACGACCTGTTACTTTTACAGTAGCACGCGTGTATTACGCGTGTTTATAGTATTATTATAATAATTAAATTAAATATCAATTCTACCGCGCGTGAGACATGAACCGACAACTATAGTGTACATTTTTGTTTCGCTATATTGTTTTAAATACAAGACTTGTTTTCCAAAGAATATCACATAGATTTTGATCATTAATAAGAAATATTAGCAAAGTTGTTGGAATGTATATGAGAATAGCTTACGCACACGCGACGGTCGTTAGTTCGAATTCCACACGGTCCGGTTTCCGATGTTACTTTATTAAGTACAGTGTTGGGTCTACGACGCTATAGAATATAAGAAGAAAAAGAAGAGGAAGAGACTGAAGCGATTTCTTTCTATATTTTATTTTGCAAAATCCATATAAATATTACTTTTGTCTCTATGAGTAAGAATATATATTTTTTAAGTCGTTACTTGGCCTTACTTTACTACAAATCCCTACATAATAAGTATTCGTAATTGTTCCGAACAGGTAAGTAATGGGAAACATGGGAACATAGTGTTAAGACGCGAAGTTCCCATTCATATGGGAACTTAGCGTCTTAACACTATGGAGGTGTCATCACCTCCGTTTTCTACTTTCCGAAAAACTCTAGAGGTAGGTAGAGTGTTGAGTGGCGGAACTCAACACCGTACTTTGCCTAGTTGCCATTGCAAAAAACTGAATTTATAATTTTATTCCTATTTATTTTTTTATAAAGATGTTCTGCTTATCTAATTAAGAAAAGCTCGTAGTGTCTCTGGATAAGTGGAAATATAACAGCAGAGTGACTTATCACTTACTTCACCCCGTATATTCCAAAAAAAAAACAAGAAAATACCTAAATAGAATAGAAAACTTACCGCTAAGAAAAGTCCGCAGTAGACAGACAAAGACGTGTGCGCAGAAGGGAAGCTCCTACTCGAATCGATTTGTAAATATCTAGAGTACTTGGAGGACGTGCATGTGTAGCTGCTGATGTATTCCGAGCTGTAAAAGAATTGTTTATATTAATAATTTTATAAGATATTTCTGGGAAAGAATGAACATAGCGAATTCCGTACCCCAAGTAAAGCCCAATAAGTGGCGGAATTCAACGCCGCACTGTAACTTATTACCACAGCGAGATAATCGAAAATATTAAATATTACATTTCCTCGAGTAGAAATTGAACGACGACCTTTCGGGTTTCCGTTTTAAGTTCCGCCATTTAACATGCAATGCCTAAAGAATACGGCGGAAAGTGGGGAACGGAGTGTCTTAACACTTGATTCCCTCTGACTTCCCTGTTGTCTGCAAAATATAGTTTGAAGCTATAATAAATGTCTGTAATTCATTTAAAATGAAAGACCTAATGTACTTATTCACTTACAAAAGAATGTATAAAATGGGAATCAAACATCGATACCGTAAGCAGTTTTTGAATAATTTAACTATTGCACCACAGTATCTTTTAGTCGTCTCAGTTTCATTTCCATTTAGGTTAATAGAAAAAAAATCGATTCCATACAATGAACTCTAAAATGTTGATAGAAACGGGCCCATAATCCGCGTTCTATGGCATTTTACACCATTTAAAGCTTTGCATTTTTATCTTATAGCCATATTGAGTTTTAAATTTACAAATAAATTCGATACTGTCATGTCTTAGTTCTAATTTCGACTCCCAAAAGTGGGATAGAATTTGTAATTATAATATTTTGCTCCTTTGTGATGAAAAAAGAATAATATTTAACGATTACCAAAATGTTATATTCAGAACTTACAAAATCACATTTATTATTTCGGGAATCGAACCCATAAAATTCATTAAACTAAAACCATCTGTACCAACACTAAAACTATTAAAAACTCGTGACCCAAACGTATGCTTCACCTTAAACTTATTGTTATTTATAATACATAAATCATAGCTATTCTAACTGCAAAGTTTCATCCAAATCCGTTCATTAGTTTTTGCGTAACAGCGGAACAAACATCCATTTCAAAACTTACACATTTATAATATAAGTAGAATAAATAAGATATAATATTAGAAAAACTAAAACTAACATACCCATTGCAAGTCCTTGCTTTATCCGGCTCGCACAAATCAAAGAAGGTCGGCCTCGGTGAACCCACTACACACTTCACAACCTCCAGAACCGTCAAATTCACCACTGCGCCATATATATAATCTCTATATATAAAAGCGGCGGATCTGGCGCTCGTGTAGAGTTTATTTTTTTTTAAAGAATACTCGTCGTCCCTGTGTAGGACAGTCTCAATTGACCATATCTGTAATAGAATGATTACTAAACTAGAAAATTGAAGTACCCACATTCATTATATTTTATTATGTAATGGCGGTACTTGATTTTTTTATTATTAAAGTTATTTTGGTATTGGAATATATTATTAAATCAGCTTCACGCTGTATCCCGCATCAGCTGGGTAGGTAGAGGGAACCTAGTGTTAAGACACTCTGTTCCCCAGTTTCCGCCGAGTTCTGGAGGCATTGGTGGCAATATTTCATTTCGATTTTCAAGACATTGCGTGTTGATTGGCAGATCTCAGAGCGAGAAACTTAAAATAAAGCGGAAATCCATTTTTAAACTAAACATCTAATCTTTTCTCAATAAAAAAAATGTTGAGAACGGAGTGATGTGTCACTTAATCTCGTAAAAAGAAAAAAAACAAAGTGACAATTAAATATTATTAAAAATGTGCGTTTCAATATAACCTTGTCAATACAGGATATTTAAAGTTTGATGGACATTGGTTTTGTGGTTACTCTTAACAATTTGTTCAAACATTTGTTTTATTGCAAATATGTATACATTTGAGGCCGTCGTGGTGCAAAGGCATAAGCGTGCGATAGTAAGCGCGACGGTTGTGGGTTCGGTTCTCACTTGAGGAATTTTGTATATCATCATTTCCTCGTTCTGGTAACGAGGCAAAGTGGGCCTTTGAGTTCCGCCACTCTACACGCAATGCCTCCAGAATGGGGAACGTGAAATTCTTAATGTGAACGAAGTGTCTTTTCACTAAGGTTCCCCCGCCTACTAGGCTGTATGCGAGATACAGCGGGAAGCTAAAAAATATATACGTATGTATGTAAAAATATAATAGTATGTCTAATAAATATTTGGCTGTGATTGACATGTAAATGAAATACGGTAAATGACCAAGCGTGAAAAAACATGTCAACAGATATTTTTAAAAGAATAATATTTTTTTGTATTGCATCACACTGCTTCCCGCACGTGTTAGGTAGTCAAAGGATATTATGGAGGGCTAAGACACTCCATTCTCCACTTTTAGCCATATTTTCGAGATTTTACTTGTGGAGTGGCAGAACTCAAAGCCGCGCTTTGTCGTGTTACTAGAACGGGTAAATGAAAGTATTAAAGAATTCTATCCCCCGAGTGGAGATCGAACCCACAACCACCTCGTTACAATAACATGCTGTGTCACTGCACCACGACGGCTTCCATGATTTTGTATCGTTTTTTATTATACTGTGTTAATAAAAATATTTTAAATGTAAATCTTAGTTTCAATTCCCGCTCAGAGAAATATTTATTTTCAAGACTTGTTTTATTAGAAAATTAGAGAAAAGAGAACGGAGGGAAGCATAATGTAATTAGCAAAAAGGATATTCTATCTATTTAACATAGATTAAATAACATATTGATAATTTTTTATTTGATATAATATGTTGTACGTAAATAACATTAAATTTAAATTAAACATATAAGAAAGAGAAAAAAAAAACACAATATTTAAATTTTTACATGAGAATCAATACTTACAATAAGGTACGGCACAACCACAGTGATTGCAGCGACGAGCGAGATGGAGATAGTGTCACCCGTGTGCGGGAAAGAGAGGTCCGGATCGTTGCATCTAAATCCACTGCGCCTGCTTGGCAACGCTCCTACTTCTAGAAGTATGCAGACTGCTGCCACTGGACAAATAAAAAAAAACGTTAGATATAGAGATATAGAGGCCAGTCTTGGCGTAGGGGCACAAAGTGTAACTGTAAAATCGACTGGTTGTGGGTTCGATTCCCATTCGTGGAAAGGAAATATTTAATTAAATTTATATCTCCGTTTTCTTCGTTCTGGTGTCTAGACAAAGCGCGGCGCTGAGTTCCGCCACTCAACACGCAATCCCTCCGAAATTCGGCAGTAAGTGGGGAATGGAGTGCCTTAACACTAGGTTCAGGTTAACAGGTAGGTTTTGATTTAATTATAAAAATACAATAGAAAAAAGATAATTTTTGCAGTGTACAACTAACTAACTACAAGTGTAATACACGCGATAGTTGTGAGTTTCATTTCCACTGAGGGTAACAATTATGTTTAACTTAAGCGTGGCTTCGTCCGCTTAAATATATTGTTATATTATAGCCAACTTTTAAAATTATAATATTATTAGAATTTGCCTGATGCACTGTAGTAAGACAAAACGCAGCGTTAAGTTCCGGTAATATACGTGGAATATCTCAAAACTCAGTGTAACGATATTCTGCTTTTTGCGGAAGAAATTTTTGCGGTACACATCATATGTAAATATTGTAAATTAATACATTTCATTCCTCGATTTGAATTTGAACCTACAACCATTACACCTTTCGTACATACTATTATAGTATCTAAGTAAATAAAGAAACATATTAGTTAAATAACGACAGTAGCCGTACCAATATTATCTTAAAGAGGTATATCGTTATATTGTCATTTTAAATATCTATACAGGAGATGACGCAGGTGACATACAAACAAACTGTTTTTAAATTTGTATATATAGATAAAATGTTTGGATTTGAATATTGATTTGGTCCTTGTTAGGGTCATGAAGATCGTGTTCGTAACGGGTTATGTTCCCGTGCAAGTCATATTTTTTTAATATTTTTATTATTATACGACTTGGTGTCGTTAGTTTCGATATATTTTTAATTTATCGTAGCTTCAGTCCTAGCGGGATGGCCAGAGATAACGGAGTGATCTCTCTTACATATTTTGTTCTTTTTCACGCTTTTTCATTTAAAACTTTAGTGTAAGATACTTTATTCTCTATTTTCAGCCCAATTTTCGCAATATTGCTAGGCAGAACTCAAAGAAGTGCCTTATATAGTTACAGCGTCTCCGCTCTAGACTAGCTAACCCATTACCATCACAGTGACAGTCAGACGTTTTACCACTGAGTCACTATGGCCATATGAGACATAAGTTTAAAAATTATCGAGAATAGCACATGGTTTTTTATTACATAATAATTTAACATCGAAAAGGATAACGAGAGCAGGATATGTGTAAAAATATTTCTCAAGCATATCGATGACTAAGGAATCCCAAATTTCCAATGAATATAAAAATCAAGAGTTTCCTCGTAAAAATCAAAGTGTTTGTTAGTCATGTAGCGCTATTATTTTTATCTTTTATGAAACTGCATACCAAAAGACTACTGTTTTTATCTTCTATAACAAAAAAAAATAACCTATCTCTAAGACATATACAGTTTTTTAATAAAAATAATAAATGAAATAAAATTAAAACAAACAAAAATAAAAAAAATAAGTAAGTCAGTAAGTATCGAGTAGCTTCATGTTTAATTGTTTTTATTTTTTTATAATGTTGAAAGTGTTTGTTCTGATTTTGAAGTTCCTTTAATATTAGAATTCGAACCCACACCACATAGATATACAAATAAGTTAACACAAAATATATACAATTTACATACACTACAAGTACGTGTCTGTTAGTAAATGTGTCTGTCTGTTCATACATAATTGCTTACACGCCGATATCCGTAACTAAACCCCCATTGTTACTTAACAAAGACGTTCTCACGTCGATTCGTACCGTTAAATAAGCGACAATTTGACACTACGTACTATATTTAGAATTCGTTTTCATACATTCACAAGTCTGGTGTAAATGTGGAGGCGTGAATTGAAATGTCGCACTCAGAAACGGCAATTATCGTCTAAATTAGCTTAAATACCTTTTTTCAGCTTCACGCCGTATCACGCGTGAAGCAGGGTAAGCAGGGAGAAGTTAGTGTTAAGACACTTCGTTCTCCACTTTGGTGAATTTTTGAAGTTTTGCTTGTTGAGTGGCGGTACTCAACGCTTTGCTTTTTGCCTTGGTACCAAAGCGAAGAAATGTAAATATTAAAATATTAATAAGTAATAATCTATTACCCTGAATGGAATTGAACCCACAACTTTCGCGTTACAATTACACGCACCCGTGCGCTACAACGACCTATTAAATACATTTATACATTTAATGATAATTTTATGTTAGTTACGATCTAATAAAGATTCTATAAATATTCATTACCTGCAATTACTTACAAAATCATGGTTTATCATTGAGATAAGCTAGTTAACTTATCTGACAGATATGTACTAAATAGTCGAAAGTAGATAGAATCAGAGATATCTGTCGAGTAAATTGACAGAAAGATATCAGGAAGTAAACGGGAGTTTATTCTCCAAGTTGATAATTCTTCAAAGAACATTACATTTTACTATGATATTTGGTTTTTTTTTATTCCTTATTTAGTTTAATTGTTTGTTAAATGATGTTTAAAAAAAAATTAAAATATTTAAAAATTAACTTAAAAGACCAGTCGTGGCGCAGGGGCACAAAGTGTGACTGTAAAACCGACTGGTTGTGGGTTCGATCCCCACTTCTAGAGATGAAATATTTACTTAAATTTATAATTCCATTTCTTCGCTCTGGTGTCGAAGACAAGCGCGGCGTTGGGTTCTGCCACTCAACACGCAATGCCTACAGAATTCGGCAGAAAGTGGGGAGTGTCTTAAAAGGAACGGAGTGTCTTAACATTAGGTTCCATGTGCTGTACTGTGCGTGAAGTTGAAAATAAATAACAGGGTATTTATTCACTTATTCAAAGAACATGAGAAGATGGTGTATCCAAAGTCAATTGTGGTTTAACGAAGGTAAGCCAAAGTAGCCTTCTTACTTAATTATTCATTCTCACATAGTAGCTGTAGCTTTTTTAACATATTTTAGTTTTAGTTTTTCCTTATCAATGCATTTTTTAAAACAAAGTTTTAAATAAAATTGATTGGATTTTATATATTCATTCGTATAAAAATTTGAATTCCACGTAGCTCGATTAGAGTGTATAGCTTAGTTGGTCAGAGCGGTTTCTAAAGAGGCGCGGGTTCAAATCCCGTTACGTTACATTTTTTATACGTTTTCTTAATGTGTATTTTTCTTTTCTTAGTGTAGTGTATTACTTTAAAAATGTTACAAAACATTTATATGTTCATACAAATATGGTTATGAGTTCGAGTCCTACTTGGGGAGTGACTTATTTATATTTATTCGCTCTGGTAACAAACCTGCTATTCAACTCGCTAATTGAGTGGAGGATGGGGATCGGAGTACCTTAACACTAGGTTCCCTGTGCCTATCTTATTATATAATAAGCGGTATAGTCATATAATAAGCAGGTAACAGCGTAACACTACAAAATGTTCACTAAATTAAAAAAAAAAATTGTTAAACAAACAAACATATAAATCACAGCAAAAAATCCACTTGTTTTTTTAAACACCATATATAACATTTTGAATAGGCTGCAATTTTTTCTAATAGATTTATAATATTGCATATTACATACACTATTATATGGAAATTTTAATTTGTAAAAGCAAAGTATTAGTTTAACTTCCATTAATTAATCAATTCGTAACTCGAAAGCTGATGGTGACATTATTTTACATATATTTATAGTATAAAAACCAAGCCATATTGAGACCATTCGTGGTCTGGCACAAAGTGTGAGCAATAGGTTGTGGGTTCGATTCCCACTCAAGGAAACGAAATATGTAACACTTTCATTTGTGCGCTCTGGTGTCGAAGCAAAGTATCGCGGTGTTAAGCTCCGAAATTCATCATTCACTGCCGCAGAAATCGGCGAAAAATGAGAACGGAGTGTCTTAACACTAAGTTCCCTCTGCCTACTCTACTGTATGCGAGATACAGCATGAAGCTGTTGTGTTATTATGTTGATTTATTAAACTAAGGTTATAAATGTGAAAGTATGTATGTGTGTTACCCAATTACGCAAAAACTGATGCTTAGCCGATATGAATTAAGTTTAACATAAAGTTATATAAATACTATTAGGATTTACATAATAAAATAAATTTTCAAAGCTAAGCGGCCTGTTTCCAATTTATATTTAGATACATCATTTTCATATTTCTTTGGATTTAAATTTAAATACATTTACACATTCAACATTCCATATTATGTAGAGAAACCCTAATAATAAAAGCGCTTTGTCAAATCCCTACTTTTCTTTTTAGCTTCACGCTGTATCCCGCACAGGGTAAGAAGAGGGCATATGGGAACCTAGTGTTAAGGTACTGTATTCTTATTAAATCGCTTTCGTTCCCTACTTTTCACCGAATTCATTCAGAAGGTATTACGTTTTGAGTGCACTCACGCCGCGCTTTGCCACTGAAATTAAACCATTTTTTTTAGCTTTACTTATCGGTTATCGTTAAGATACTCTGTTACTCCACACGCCTCTCAATTTTTCACTCATTGCTGTCGCGGAACTCAACCCCGCGCTTTCTCTTGTTACCAGAGCGAGGAAATGAAAATAATACATCCCCCCGAACGGGAATCGAACCCAAAATCGTCGCGTTTATAGTCAGATACAGAGATTCTATTTCAGTTTATATAACCTCAGAAAGTCCATTTCATAACCGTAATATCTTTTATTAACTTAATTTCATTTAGTGAACAAAAGTAACAATTAGAGATGAAACCAATCTAAATGTTGGAACAGTCACTAATGTGGTAGAGAAAGTGGGTTCAAATATTGGCATGTGGGCGGCGAGATAAAGACTGAGAAGAATGTGCGCTGTGTGCTCTGTAATGTATGGACATTTTTATTTTGGGGTCACGGGATCAGTTTTATGTTTAAATGATAAAAGGTTTTTTTTTGTTTTTTTTTTTTGGGGTGATGTAACTCAAAAGGTAAAACGGAACTCTTATTTCTATTTGTTGTGAGTCTGCCCGTCTGTCAAGACCATTTTTCTTGGGCGACGCGGGGATATCAAGCTAAAATATAATATCAGATATTCAAGTATCTTGGAGCACAGAAAAATCAAGTCAAAGCAATCAAAAGATACGAGCATTTATTTTTTATGCATTTTTACGAAATTCGCTTCGTAATCAAAACCTATAGGGTACTTACCGTGTACCTACAGTTAAAAAAATAAACCTAAAATACGTAAGGGAAAACCTGAAAAATGAAAATTTATAGATATTTCTCGAAAAAATTACTACAAATTTATATTTGTAGTCCATTTCATGTAAAATGAGTGCATACGCCTGTAAGTTTGTCAACTTTTATAAGTTGTAATTTTCGGTTGCCTTATAATCGTGAGATCCGGAATCGGAATCGAAACCTTTGGCATTGTCGGTTTCGCTTTTGTATTTTTTATTAAATATTACTCAGATCCATTTTTTAGCTTCAGGCTGTATCCCAGTACAGCACAGGCAAAGGGAACCTGCAGCCTGCCTGAAGGGAACATGGTGTTAACATACACCGCACTCCACTTTTGATTTTTCACCGAATTTTTGAGGTCTTCGTTTCTCGAGGGTGAAAAATGAATTATTTCATTCACCGAGTGCGAATCGGAAACCCACAACCGTCGCGTTTATAGTCCTACACTTGTACCCCTGCGCCACGACGGCCTCGTTCATTTTTGACATTTAAAATGATTTTTTTTAAAAGCTGTCAAAAATATTTTTATCTCTTTACTACTTATGTAACCACATTGAGAAAATCAAAAAATAATCTGTTAGGTCTATGTAAATATTTCATCCAATTAAAACTTAAATTATTCATAATATAAGAAACCACCCACTATCGTGGACATTAAAAAAAGCTCCCACTGCGCAACGTCTTACATTAAATTTAATCAATTATCATGAATTTACTAGAGGCCGTTCGTGGAGTAAAAGGAATCCGACTGTAAGCGCGATGGTAAATAAATAAATCAGCTTCACGCTGTATCCCGCACACAGCAGGATAGGCAGAGAGAATATAGTTGTAAGAAACTCCGTTCCCCACTTTAAGCTGAATTTTTCGAGGGATTGCGAGTTGAATGGAAGAATTCAACGCCGGGCTTTTTGCCTTTGTGTCAGAACGAAGAAATGAAAATATTAATAGATAATAATTAATTCCCTCAAGTGGAGATTGAACCCGCAACCATCGCGTTACAGTCACAAGTGTCTGGCTGTAAACACAACTGGTTGTGGGTTCCCCACTCGAAGAAATTAAATATTTATTTAAATTTATATTTTCATTTCTTCGCTGTGATGCCGAGGCAAAGCGTGGCGTTGAGTTTCGCTCAACACACAGTGCCTCAATTTAAAATGGGGTACAGAGTGTCTTAACACTAGGTTCCCCCGGCCTACCCTGCTGTAGAATATAGCGTGAAATTATTATATAACTAAAAGCGTCCCTAGTATATAATGCTAGGTACATTATTAAGTAATGTTAGTATTTTGTAAATTATGCCACTTTAAATAAAAATTACAAGTATTTATTAGTGTTAAAATAATGTAATATAGTCATATAGTACAAGATTAGTTTTACTATTACAAAACACTAGTCTTAAGACATACATGTAAGTGCTCCCAGCGTTTATACATTGCCTATAGTGATTAGCGTTCTTCTCAGAACTAGGGCAGTGGAGCAGCAATGCAATTGTTATGTAAATACACGGTAGTTGTTTTGGGAGAGGAGAGAAAATGGAGAATTGATTCACTGACTTTTTTTTTTTCTTTCTACAGTTGTGATTGCTCGTTTGGTTTATATTTAATGTGTGTGTGATGTATTTGTTAAGAATTTTGGATGGAAAATATATTGCAATGGTAGTAGATTCAAAATTCATTTGATTAGCAATTGTTTTTATTTTTTTTTAATTATAAGAAGGAAAGTATTAAATTTGTAAACACGAAAAAAAATATAACAAAATAGATTATTGGATGTGGTGTATTCACCAACAGGAATCTATATATATATTTTGTTCAAATTCACTAATAACACATTTAAAAGTTATCATTTAATAAGCTAAGACCATTGTGGTGCAGTGAAATAGCGCCCGACTTTAAGCGCGAAGGTTGTGAGTACGATTCGTGAGAAAATATTTAATTTATTTTGATCCCCGTCCTGTTAGACAAAATGCGACATTAAATTGCGCTACTCGCCAAATCACCGCTCAATATCTCAAAAATTTAACAGAAAATTGAAAAGAAAGAGTTCAAAAATAGCTTTCCTCAGCCTACTCTAATACTACTACACGAAAAATAGCAAGAAACAGCAAAAAAAAAAACAAATTTACAGCACATTTAACGGCGTTAAAGTCCGGAAAACCAAACCGTATGTTTTCAAGCAAGGAAATTGATAGTTGGATGCATAACTAACACAATTGCACGGTGGCGAGATCAAAGCGCCGATCAATGATAGGCTATCCTGGTCAGTATTTAGGGCGATATAGTACTCTAGTTTAGAGATATAGTGGTCTAATTAGTATTAGGATAAGATAATTTATTTTTTTATCTTTCTTTGTTATCGGAACTCGGGGATGGAAGTGCTTTAATGGGAATGGAGTGTCTTAACTGTTGGTTCCTAGGTTCCCTCTGAGTACCATGATATGTGCGGTATAACGCGAAATAGGGTTAACAGAGGGAACCTAGTGTTAAGACATCCCATTCCCGACATAATTCGCCGTTTGTTTTCGACCACAGCGCAGAAATTTAATTATTGAATAATTCACACGGCCGGTCGTGGCGCAGCGGTACGAGGTGTGACTGCAAAACCGACTGGTTGTGGGTTCGATCCCCACTCGAGGAGATGAAATATTTACTTAAATTTATATTTCCATTTCTTCGCTCTGGTGTCGAGGTTAAGCGCGGCGTTGAGTTCTGCCACTCAACATGCAATGCCTCCAGAATTCGGCAGAAAGTGGGGAACGGAGTGTCTTAACACTAGGTTCCCTCTGCCTACCCTGCTGTGTGCGGGATACAGCGTGAAGCTATTTTTTTTTTTTTTTCACACGATTGAGAAACACACAGCCATACACCTTACCACTGCGTCACAACGGTCTCAAATACCTAGTTTCTTTTGTAAATTTAAATTTTAGTACGAAAAAGTTAAAATTTTAAAACAATTTCAAATATTCATAAGTTAGCCGCTTACTATGTAAACAGGTAAGGTGCATTCAAAATCATTGTCTCTATTGGAAATGGAAACGGATGTGGTTTTCGAAAGTGGAAAACCATCATGTTGTTTCTTTATATCCTTAATAAATTAGATAAGAGTGATAAGAATTGATAGAAGTGACAGAAACTATGTTTGGTTTGTATTTCTTAGGTTATATTGCGATATGTCACTGTGAACGCGACGGGTGTGGGTTCGATTCCCACTCGAGGGAATGAAATATATTTATTATATTTTAATTTGTGACGTTGCTTTTTGCTATTTAGCACGCATTGGCTGCAGCAGAAAGTGGAGAACGGAGTATCAGAGTATCATAAAGAGGAACGGAATGTTTTGGCACTAGATTTCATGTGCTCCTTCTGCCTACCAAAAAAACATCGCTTAACTAGTAACTACTTAAAAATCACAAAAAAATATATATTTTAATATTAAAAAATATATAAATTAATTAAAAAATAGAATATATCACGATTAAGTTCATTGATCTAACAGTCCAAAACAATTAAAAGAATACGCTACAATATTACATAACGCAATTTCAATAATAATTATTATAAGAATGGTCATCACGTATGTTTGTATGTTTGTATGTATGTATGGATGTATGTATGTATGTATGGATGTATGTATGCACAGTCTTCCTGATTGCCAAAACCTTTGATTTCACAAAGCTTTGTTGCTTCCCGTCATTACTAATTTACTATCCTTCTACGGCGGTATAAAACGAAAATAGCCTAGCATTATAGGAAATTTGTACCTACTGTTATTTAACCAACTGGGAATGGACAATTCTATTGTGTATTTAACATATTTTTGTGTATGTTTATATATATATAAATTAAAAAATAGAGTACGAAAGGTGCGTGGTTCAATTCCACCACTCATGTCCAATGTCCCACAAGGGAATTAAATATTAAATATTTTCTACAAAATAACAAGGCATAAGGCGGCGTTGAATTCCGCAACTCAACATGTAATGCCTCCAGAATTTGGCGGATAGGGGGAAACCGAAGTGGCTTAATGTGAATGGAGTTTTTTTACACCAGGTGCCCAGGTTCCCTATGCACACCGTACTAAAAAAATCTATAATAAATCTTTTCGCGCACGATTCACATTTTTGCAACATCCGACCGATTTTTGATTTTTGGCGTTCGTAGCAATTAAGCCAATTTGGTCATACCATTATTATCTCTATGTATTATTGTTTTCTATCCATATTAGCTCAGTGGTTATAACTGTAAATTAAATTGTTGCGTCACTTGAATTCATATAACAGTCTTCAAATCATTTTTCTTATGTAAATATGAAAATTAAGTATTTTAGAGATTTTCAGGAATTGCATATATTTCAAGTCTTTCTTAAGCCTAATTCATAACATTTTAAAGAAGAAATAAAACAATAACCTCTAATAATAACAGGGACCTGTGTTCTGTATCTCGCACACAGCTGAGTAGGCAGAGGAAATCTAGTGTTAAAACCCGCCGAATTCTGGAGGTATTGTTTGTTGAGTGGCGGAACTCAACGTCGTGCTTTACCTGAACACAAGAGCGAAGAAATAGAAGTATAAATTGAAATAAATATTACATTTTCTTCGAGGGAATCGAACCCACAACCAGTCGCATTTACGACTGGCCTCAATGTATGTGGGATCTCTAAAATTATGATTTTTAAGAACTTTATTCTGAGACTGCGATATCCTGGAAGATCTAATTCAAATTACAAAGAAATGATGAATATTAAAACAATGCCTTATTTGTAAAAGTGCGAAATCATATTTCATAACATTAGTATATTAAAGAATGTATGGTTTTCAACTTTGGCGTATCGTAATATCTGCTGCTTTATATAAAAGGACTTGTGCTGACTGACTGAGGTAAGAAGCACGCAGAGCCGTAACCGCTGATGGTAGAAACGTGAAATTTGGGCAGATGTTTATTTTCATATTCTGGATATCCACTAAGCCTTCTTAGTGGATGTCCAGAATATGAATTTGAAAAATTTTAACCCTAAAGGGATGAAATAGGGGTTGAAAGTTTGTATGGAAAAAAATTTTAATCTGCACCGATTTTTATAAAATTTGAAATTCAGACTCTTAAAAATATTTCATTGAACACGTGTTTCATGGTTTTTAAAAATTCATCCCCTAAGGGTTCAAATAAGGGGTTGAAAGTTCATATAGAAAAATCTTTAAATTGCCACCGATTTTTATAAAAAAATAAATTCAGACTGTTTAAAATATTTTATTAAACACGTGCTTCGTGGTTTTTCGCTTCGTGGCGAAGCCGCGCGCGCCCTCTAGTATTTTAATAAGATTTCTTTTGTTTTTCTCCATATGGATTTTTGATCTGCCTTATTATATTAAAGCAATACTTAGTCATATATGTGTATGAATGTAGGTAAATATGTGTATAAATCAGCTTCACAGAACATGCATAGCATATATTTATGCATAGAATATTATTTATATCAAATTATATTAATATGTTATTTACATTTACAACTATTGTAGAGGAAAATTTATATAAACATAACCACCACTAATAGATAAACATAAAAATATTATATTTATATATAAGTATATTACAATAGAACAGGTTTTTCCCATAAACATCATTCCCTAGGTTGGTTTTGAACCCACAATCAATCTACCGTGTATATAAAAAAAATGGAGGGCTGAACCTTAGCTATGCACAGATTTTCTCCAAAATGTAAAGAATTCTCCTAAATTTGACTTCTACCTATGAAGGTGAACAACATTAAATACGACAAGATTGATGGTTTTCTATACTAATGCATAGATCACCGTAAAAACTCGATATGTTTACACAAATTACAACATCTTCAACAATTTGTAATCGGACCTTTATTGATGAGGTTTCAATTACATCACATTTGTTTGTTTTTAAACTTTAAAAGTATTTTGGGATTTTTTTTAAATATATTTTAATTTATATTGTTTAATATCTTATTTAATGCTATATATATAATAATAATATAGTCGTTGTTTGCTATATAAACGGCTTTATCTTTTTTTAAATAAATGTAGAAATATGTTTTTTTTAGAAAATCAAACCGTAGATCTGAATTGAATTTCAACTCGATATCACCAAACGTTCCTGAGGTAAAAGCTCTTGACAGACAGACGGACGGACAACAAAGACATCTTTTAAGGGTTCCTTTTTTCCTTAAAACGTACGGAACCTTAAAAACTACTTTTCTGTCCCTAATTGAGCGTTGTCTGACAGACAACCTACAGAACTTGGAAACCTGAAATTTGTTAAGACGGTTTCTTACGGATTTTATGGGAGCAGTAAGAGACAATATCTCCGTATTACTATAGGAATGGAAAAAAATACATTTTGTAGTTTAATCTTTAGAAATAAACTTGCAAGCTACTACTTATGGTTTTCTCTCAAGCTTTACAAACAACATAATTTTACTCATGGGCAAATAGGCCCCATTTTTCCCAGTCACTGAATCTAGTCTAGTCTCTAAAATTGTCTTGTGCCCACCCCAGAAATATTTCTAGATATAACCATGATATTGCCGATACACAGTGAAAGCACAGTATTCACAAACATATAAATAATAATATTTAATAAATAATATTAAAGTTATTAAAATAGATTTCAAAGTGGAACTTTACAACATTGTAATTTGATAGCTAATATTTCTGAACCCTGTAACGACTTTAAAAAGATTAAATAGAAATAAAACTACTTTGAATTAAGCTTTATAATCTGTGGTAGTAAAATTTATACCATCTCTTAGTTAGTGTCTGCAAAAGCTGTTTTTCATGCACTAGCGTTGAATTCGGTTTTACGTGTGTTTTGTATCAATTTATAAATCAATTTTTAATATATATATTTTATAGTCAGTTTTAATAGAAAAGGAATAATTCGATTTAGAAAATTACATATTTTTTTACTTTTTAGAAGCTTTGATCTGCAAAATGTTAAGAACGTTAGATATTAATAAAAAAATGGAAAATTAATAATTAAAGCGTTTTTTTTTTAATTAAAGAAAATCACAGAAGATATTATTTCATTCTAAATGTTTTGAATCAATCAATTAATAAATAACTTAAGTAACTATTACAAATATTTCTAACAATTAATTTAATTAAAATATTTATATAGAGAAAACCATTTCACTTTCCAACACAAAAAAAAAACAAGTAAAATAATAAGATAGAGACTTATAGTTGGTTACATTAAAAAAAAAAACTATATTTAACCGCCGGGATATAAACCTTGTACCATAACAAGTAGTTTTAGTACCACCAAGAAGTCAATGGCGCCACATGTATTTATTGGTTTCAATCCATCTCTATAATCTGTATCGTAAAATCTTCAAGATCAATGTCAAAATGTCAAGATATCTTGTCTTATGTAACGAGACATATCGATTGGTTATCATATGTAAAATATTTACTTATAATAATAATATTATTATTATATATTGTAGTTAAAAATAATCAGCTTCACGCTATATCCCGCATATAGCAGGGTAGGCAGAGGGAACCTAGTGTTAAGACACACCGTTCTCCATTTTCCGTCGAATTTTTCGAGGTATTGCGTGTTGAGTGGCGGAACTCAACGCCGCGCTTTGTCTTTTTATCAGAGAGAGGAAATTAAAATAATTCCATATCTCTTATTCGAATAATTATTAAAGTTAAGTTCACCTAATTTTGTTTGCTCTTTATTTACGTTCCTGCTTTTCACATAAATATTTTTGTAATCGAAAACTTTTAGATATGTAATTAATTTCACACAAAGTAAATTGTGTAATAAAAACGGTAATTTTTGTAACAGGATCGAAATATCAAAATATTTTTTAGTTTAATGCTGTATAATAACCCGCATGTAGTAGGGTCGGTAGACGGACAATCCGCTTCACACTCTACGGCGAATTCTGGAAGCATTGCGTGTTGCGTCACGGAACTTAACGCCGAGCTTTGGCTCGACACTAGAGCTAAGAAATTAATAGGTTAATTATTTTATTTCCTCGAGTAGGAGTTAAGCTCATATTCTGTTGCGTACCTTCATAAATAATATAATTAATTTTATAGAAAACCAAATTCTATTAGAATAACGGTAGTTTTTGTAATAGAAATGGTCCAAATTTAAATGAGACAACACGGGAAGCACCAGCTTTCAAATAAAAACTAATCATCAAAATCGATTCAACCAGTCAATAGTTCTGAAGTAACAAACAAAACAATACAGTCGAATTGATAACCTCCCTCTTTTATACAAGTCGGTTAAAATAGTATTACCGCGATGAGTAGACGTCAAAAATGTCGATAATGCGGGCATCGTGTCAGATGGTAAGCGATATGGGGACGGGAAGTAACAAACGTATGTTAACTGTATAGATAACGTTATTTATTAGATGTAAAATTATTATTTACATAACCATTGGCAATTAATGAATATACATGACTAAATCGCGGCGTTGAGTTCCGCCAAAACATAATGTTACGACAATTGAAAGGAAAGTAGAATGGAGTGTCCTAATACTACTCCCGCTGTTTACCCTTCTGTTCGGGAATGCTGTGTGTATATTATTATTATTCATCTATGAAATAGGGTTTTAAAGTCCTAATAAACTAAATTTTGTTATCCTAACGGATACCTATAGCTGAGGAGGCAGAGAAAACCTAGGTCTTTATATTTAAGCACCTATCAACTATAAGGTCGATCTTGAGATGCCATTTCAATATAATCTATTAATCAAAAAATTCTTCACTTTGATGTCGAATTAAAGCGTGGCGTTGTTACTCCTCGAAAAATTCTACGGAGACTGGGAAACGGAAAGTCTTAATACTAGGTTCCTTCTGCCTACCCTGCTGTAGACGTGAAGATGAGTTTTTTAAAGATTACAACTTTCAAATTCTTCTTAAAAATCCAACTAAGATATAAATAAAAATACTCAACAAAAAGTTTATTTGACCTCAGCACTCGTATCAAATTCCATAGAACGAGTGGTCACGACATGATAGACTTTAGAACTTTGTTGACACCGTTGTCACGTTGACATCGTATTTATGTCTTTTATAGATAACTAGTGGATCCATGCGGCTTCGCCCGCTTAAACTATGTGATATTTATCTATACTACTATATTAAAGCGGAATAGTTTATTTGTTTGTTTAAATGTATTTGTCTGATTTTTTTTTCTTATGAAAGCTATATTCTTCAGGAGTGTTATGGGCTATATAACATTATGGAGTAAGTCTTAGTTAGTCTTAAATATCGAAATAACGATAATAATGGACGCCATCGAAATGCTTTAAGCGCGTGCGCTGTAAAAATAGTTAAATATATGTAATATTCTATTTTATTAGTTGTAAAAGAAGTACGCGGCGTCGTATATCTATCTCTTATAAAAAAGTCGAAATAGGGCGTTTTGTGACATAAATAACTGAAAATTGCAAGGTGAATTCAATTCGATTTTTATGTAATATGGATAAATATATATTGAAACTTACGATTGAAAATTTCAAATTTCATCATCAAGGAAATTTTATGAAGATAAATTTTAGCTTTTATAGCATGTAATTTGGACTTTTCGAGAAAAAAATAAATTAAAATAAAGCAACGCTCTGTTTACAGCCGCAAGCACAGGCCCAGGCCCGCGTGGGGTGTTCTTGCCGTTGGCTCTCAAGCAGCTACGTAGTGCTTGCACTTTCTCAGAATTATAAAAACAAATCTTTCATAATTAAATGTACAAATTATATAATCAATATGAGGCCAGTCGTGGCGCAGCGGCACAAGGTGTGACTGCAAAACCGACTGGTTGTGGGTTCGATCCCCACTCGAGGAAATAAAATATTTATTTACATTTATATTTTCATTTCATCTTCAAAGAGAGGTAGAGGGAATCTAGAGACAAGATATTTTATCTTCCGCTTTCCACCAGAGGTGCTAAATGGCGGAGCTCAACGCTGCGTGTTTGTTACAAACTACGACTTCAATGCGTACAATTTTTTATAGAGAATTCGGTACTTTCGGTATTTGTGGTTATATTTTCCAGTTTTTTTTATTGTAATTGTACGTTACGCAGATTATAAGTATGAATAGTGACTTAGTGACCACATATTACACATTTCAAATCGGGTCACTAACTTTTAACTCAATAAGCATTACTATCATGTAATATTATGTACATACATAGTATTAACTAGAAGGGTTAACTGTGACCACAAAGTGCCCACTGTGTCACATGTCAGACAGGTCATGGTGACCACCCAAGTTGAAAATTGGAATGGCATTTAAGTTGACCATTTGATTGACGTGGAGGTAGTGAGTTCATTCTGTAAATGGGTAAATATTTGTATTTTTTGTTTTTTTTTTTTTGTATTATATAACTGATGTAAAATTGAAATACTTATCACATGTTTAGGTTTTTTTTTTTCATTTTGATATATATTTTAAAACACATTAATACATAAGATTCAAACTACGGTTGCTTTTTTGAGTATTACTTTCATAATTACGAAATAGCTTTTTATTTATGAAGAGTATATGGCACTCAAACTTCTTTTAAAAAGCTAACGTTTTTATGAATTTAATTTAAAACCTAACCTTTCTTACTAACTACTACTAACTTAAAGAGCGGAAAAAAAAGAAAACAGAGTGACTCTACACTAAACTTTCTTAACCAAAAATAATAAGTAAAGATACTTAGAACTAGTAAACAAAAATAAAAAAATACCCAAAGCAAAGTAAATTTAAATTAAAAAAAAAACGCCGTGCGCGTCTATACTAATATTGTTTACTTGTCAACAGTGTCAGGTGTCGCGATGACCACCCAAGTTGAAATGGAAATATGACATAAGTATTACGAGACCAGTCGTGGCGCAGCGGCACAAAGTGTGACTGTAAAATCGACTGGTTGTGGGTTCGATTCCCACTCAGGGAAGTGACATATTTATTTACATTTATATTTTCATTTCTTCGCTCTGGTGTCGAGGCAAAGCGCGGCGTTGAGTTCCGCCACTCAATAGCAATGCCTCCACAACTCGGCGGAAAGTGGGGGACGGATGGTCTTAACACTAGGTTCTCTCTGCCTACCCTGCTGTGTGTGGGATTATTGGCTTTGAATATTTTTTTTAAATTTGTCGATTTTTAGAGGGTGTTCTAGCGCAGCGGTACAGGGTGTGATTGTAAACACAACGGTTTTAGGTTCAACTGCCACTCGGGTTTTTTTTTCGAATTTGAGGTTAATGTTGCTAGCTCTACTGGCTTTTACAGCGACACCAGGTGGGTAGGGAAGGGGGTCTCTGTCAGTGAACAATTGCTGGCACTATGTGGCTGCTTGTGAGGATGCCGGTGGCGGTAAGGGCGTCCCCTGCGGGACTCGAACCTAGGCTTGCGGTCGTCGAATCTCAGGAGAACGAATTATTTAATATGATGAAAAGACAAAGCACAACATTGAGTTCTTGTGTTCAACACGCAATGTTTCGAAAATTTGGTGGAGGGTAGCGGAGTATTTTAACACTTATTCTGCTACTAACTTTAATCTGCCTACGAAAATATTTGTTTATGATAAAACATATTACTAAATTTATGTAGAAGAATATATCAAAGAGACGTAGAAGGAATCTAGAGACAAGATACTCTATCTTCCGCTGTCCACCAGAGGTGTTAAATGGCGGAGCTCAACGCTGCGTGTTTGTTACAAAATAAAAAAGACACAAATTTACACCATAATAGTAATCATGAAGAATAGTGAAGAAAATTAAAAAAGGTAATTAAATTAAAACAAAAACACAAGTTTCTTTAAAACTTGCCTGTTTCCTAACATATTATGTTAATATATACGAAGTAATAAAACCGTACTATAATTGATATAAATGTACAGTAGGGAGAATAATTAAAGTATAAATAAAATTTTCTAAACGAGCCTCTTCAAAGCTAATTGGTCACGGAGTTGAAATGAAAGACCACTGTACAGAAAAGTAACATAAAATTATATTATATTGTTCATATTTTTGTTTTAGTGTTTTGGTTGTGTAACTTGAAGTTCTGTAAGTGATGGCTGTGGATTCGATTCCCGCTCGGGGTATATATGAAAAAAATAACCAGAATAAAGTTTGCTTGTTTATGCACATTTCCTAAGCTACTCAAATATGAATAAAGGTTTTTTTTTGTATTATATAGTTTAGTTAAATCAAGTACCTATAGCAAAAGTTATAGAGTCCATGCAAACAAGGTTGCAGGCAGGTATTAATTTAAAATAGATATAAAAGGCCCAACTAGTTCATTTAATATTAATAGAAAATTATCTTAAAAAACGAAAAGTGGAGAACAGTGTGACTTGTTTCTCCGCTTATTTGTAAAATACGTGTAATATAATAAAAACAATAAATAATAACTCTATATAACATACAAAATGTAAAATGATGTCATTTCTGACAGCTCTTCTATGACCAATAGTAAAACCGACCTTATCTAAATACTTGGCTTTTAAAACCATTAAATATTTAAGCGGGTGTTAACGTGCGTCAATAGTGTAGTGTTCCAAGTTGTGTTTTCTTTTTGTTTCACGCATATCCCGCATAAAGCAGGATAGGCAAAGACAGCTAAGTGTTAAATCTGAAGGAGTTTTATATTCATTGCTGGTTTTAAAGACATTTTGAGTGGCGGAACCTAACGCCGCTCGGTAATTTATCTTACTAGACCCGGCAAATAAAAATAATTATAATCATCATCATCATTTTTTCGCTCTGGTAACGAGCAAAGCTCAGCTTGAGTTCCAACAACACACGATGCCTCCAGTATTTGACCGAAAGTGGGGAACGTAAGTGTATTAATGGGAACCGAGTCTCTTAACACAAGGTTCCTAGGTTCCTCCTTTCTACCCTACTATGTGCGGGATACAGCGTGAACCTAAAAAAAATATTACAACCTTTTTATCCTACAATTTAATTATGCAAAAAAAATAAATTAAACAATTTAATTATATCAATAAACATATACTATATAGATATTTAATAATTTTATGTAAAAACAGCATTCTCACGCTACCCACCACATATTTAGGATCTGATATCATAATAACAGGCGTTTCGTATTACTGTTTTGAACTCGCGGCCACTGTCTTTGCCAACAATGCTTATATAGCTACATACTTTAATAACAAAGAAAAAATGCCTTTTTCTGAGAGATAGAGTCCGTCGTGGCACAGTGGCACGAGCTTGTGACTGTAAACGTGTAGGTTGTGGGTTCGAATCCCACTAGAGGATATTTAATTTTTTGCACAAGGTGAATTTGGGAGATATTAAAAACTATATCTCCCAATATAATTAGACTTAGATGATAAGTTATTATATTCTCGTTTTTTAGATTATTTATGGAGCTTTTTTGAATGACATAAACAAATACTGCGTTTTACTACTACTACTCTATAAAAATATCAGTACTATGTATTTATTCATTTTATACGTAGCGTTAAGCCCTTATCACACAAATTCACTTTCATGTAGTAAAAAAAAGCTGCTTCTCGTTTTATTCCGTAAAACAGGGTAAACAGAAATCTTAGTGTAAATACACTACGTTCCTCACTTTACATTTGAATTCGAAATATTGCTTGTCCTTTGAATTTTGAACCCACAAACTGCGCTTACAGTCAGACGCTGTCTCTGTGTGCCATGATGGTCTCCCTAGCTGTATATTTTTATATTTTTTATAGCTTCACGTTGTATTCCGCACATAACGGAGTAAGCGGGTGAACCTGGGAACCTAATGTTAAGTCGCTCCGTTACCGTTATGATAGAGATTCCGTTCTCCATTCTTCTTCAATCATCTAATATAGATAGTTATCTATAATACACATATAGACATACATATATTTTTATACCTACATATAAAAAAAATAAATTAAATTAAATTAGCTTCACGCTATATCCCGCACACAGCAGGGTAGGCAGAGGGAACCTAGTGTTAAGACACTCCGTTCCCCACTTTCTGCCGAATTCTGGGGGCAATGCGTGTTGAGTGGCAGAACTCAACGCCGCGCTTAACCTCGACACCAGAGCGAAGAAATGGAAATATAAATTTTACGTAAATATTTCATCTCCTCGAGTGGGGATCGAACCCACAACCAGTCGGTTTTGCAGTCACACCTCGTGCCGCTGCGCCACGACCGGCCTCATAGCTACATATATTTCTATATATCTGTATATAATAATTTCAGGTGATAAACTCACCATAACGTTACAGTCCATCCGTTATTTATCATTATAACGTTTTTATAACGCAATGTTCGTACGTAGGTACAAATGTGCATCTATTTTTTATGACTTGTGCAATCGAAATGGTACTGAAAAGCAGGTCAATCGTCGTTTTCTATATGTAATGACAGACTGACTATTATATTAATAGGTGTTGCGTCCAATATGTATATTTAACGGCGTTGGGCGCCGCCACTCAACACGCAATATTTTAAAAATAGAAAAAAAAATGTCATAACATGATATATCCTTTGATAACAATGAAAGAACGCTAAAAATAAAGTTTTAACATAAACAACTTCAAATGATACTTAAACAGCTTCACGCTGTATCTCTCACAAAGCACGGTAGACAGAGAGAAACTAGGGTTAAGACACTCCGTTTCCCACTTGCCGCCGAATTTTCGAAGCATTGCGTGTTGAGTGGCGTAACTTACTGCCGTGCTTTTAGCGGTGTTGCCAGAGCGAGGTCATTAATTAGAGTAATATTATAAGATTCTTCTTTTAAATAATGTACTTACCAAGTAATAATATGGGTAGATCAATCAGCAGATGCCACAAGAAGCTGTGACGGGCCTGCATCTCAGCTTGCGCGGGCGCACGTTGCTCGGATACCGTCTGAAAAAAAAGAATTGTAAATTAGTATGGAGTATAGAAATTATATTAAAAACTTCCTTAATGAGATTAATTAATAAATATTAAATCAGCTTCACACTGTAGACACTAAAAAGACTAGAATATAAAAATAAAAAATTAAATAAATATTTCATTTCCTCGAGTGGAGATCGAATCCACAACCATTCGCGTTTACAGTCACAGACTTATGCCCCTGCGCCACGACTGGCCTCAAAAAGTGAACATTTTTTAATAATATCAATCTATTAATATTATTGTACACATATTAAGTGACTAAAATCGATTTTAAAGGAATTAAAATGAAATTAAAAAGGAACTGCTTTCTAAATGCTTGATGAAATATTTAAAAGGACGACATTCCATGAACCACTTAGATAACTTCCACGATGAATCACATACAATTTCAATGTTTAAATTACTTTTTTTTTAAAAAAAAGGAGAATTTTAGTATATTCTGTAATAATTCTTCTTAAAACATTAGTTTGTTTTCGAAATAGACGTCTCGGAATCAAGCTGCTGCATTATTCACATTATTTTGAATTATTCAATAGCATTAAGTTCAAGATTCTTAAAGACAATTGTATAACGAAATATAATATATTCTTATAAATAAGTGATCTTTTAAGTGCTTGCTAAGATAGATTTATTTAAATGTCAACACGCTTTCTGTAACTGCGGCTTCGCCCGCTTGATCCAGTCTTATTTGGTTATAGAAAGCTCTTAAGCTGATTCGTGTTTGTAATATTGTAGTCGTAACATAATGTAGTATAGTCGATATCCTTTATCTTTTACTTTATTATTGAAAACAAAAATATTTTTTTCTATTTGAACCAGTAGTTCCTGATTGAGTGTCTTTACACTAAGTTCTCCCGGCATACTCTGCTATGAAACAAAACATGATGTTAGAAGAAAAGAAAATTCAGCTTCACGCAGCATCCCACATTTAACAGGCAGAAAGCGGATTGGTAGAGGGAACCTAGTGATAAAATATTCTGTTCTCTATTACCACACAATTTTTGAAGCATTGCGTGTTGAGTGGCGGAACTTAACGCACTTGGCCTTTTACGAGAACGAAGACATGAAAATATTAACAAATAATGTTCCTCGTTTTCTATTTAAGGAAATGAGAATCGAACTCACAACCGTCGAGTTTACAGTCACACGCTTACATTACTTGTATAAAAATTGTTATGAGTATAATTATATATTGTCATGAGCCGTGTCGACATTTTTAACGGCCGATTTAAACGGCGTTCTTTTACGGCTTCATTAAAATGTCCGGGAAGCCGGACACTGAACTAGTAATTTTTATTATTTTTTTATATATATGTTTTAATAAATTTTTCAATTAAAATAAAAACAATATATATGATTTTATTATTTTACTATCTACTATAAAGTATTTTTTCTGGTTTAGCGGTTACTAATTCGTTTTATAATGGGCATAATTAGATTTTTTCACTGCTCTGGCAAGACTAAGCGCGGCGTTAAATTACGGCAACAATGCATATCTTTACTTACTAAGATCCCGAGAGAAGAGGAGAGAGAATAATACATTATTTCAGTATTGCATCACTAGATATATGCATTTCCTTAACCAAATATACAGTAGTTAACTATCCGTGTCAGTTTTAACGTTGCAATAAACTTTAGTTAGTTTAACTATCGTTTAAACAAACTGGTAAATACGACTGAACTTTAAACTAAATATCTAATAAGATACTACGTTGTTTTTGTTTCTAAATATAAAGGTGTAGTAAAATTTATATATTTTAAGCTAGTTCTCTGTTGTGGTTTCATTTAAATATGTAGAAATGTGTATACTTTATGTGCATCACCCTCATTCTATAAGTAAGTTAGAAGAGAATTTAAATAAGATTTGAGAGACATTTGACGGTATTTAGTTAATTATTTAATATTCGATAACGATTCACGTTGTTTAATACCTAGGTAGTTCTTATTGTCTCGTTCTGATAACAAGACGAAGTTGAAGTCCGACCCTCAAGACGCAAGGTCTCGAAAATCGGACGTAAGCAGGGAACAGAATGTACCTAATATTCCCTCTGCTATATGCGGGTTATTGCGTGAAGTTAAAAAAAAGTTATACCACAACGTGACGTCAGGTTCCGCTGTTTGTTTGGTTGAATGCTCTAATCTCAATAACTACTGGTTATTGATTTTTTTTTTGTGTTGGAGTTGGAGATTATAAATATATACAAATAGTATGTTCTTAACTTAGGTTCGAGCCATTACTTCAAATATTGGCAATAGAACTATTTGGCAAATTACACTCGTCGTATATATGCGATTCACGTCGTTTGGATGGCAAGCCGCTAGTACGTAAATTAGAATAATGTGGACATTAAATTTCATAGTAAATAAGCCTGTTTGTCATTACGAAAGGTAATAAATAAATATCTAGTTTAGGTATGCTTTGTTCCCTTTGATTACCCGGTAGGTATAAACTATGACGATATAATAAAAATGAAACAAACAATATTTATAA
Source organism: Heliconius erato x Heliconius himera (assembly GCA_013421005.1). Classification (NCBI taxonomy): domain Eukaryota; kingdom Metazoa; phylum Arthropoda; class Insecta; order Lepidoptera; family Nymphalidae; genus Heliconius; species Heliconius erato x Heliconius himera. Next base: position 53,350 of record JAATLQ010037418.1, read on the forward strand.
AAAAACCGGACAAGCGCGAGTCGGGCTAGCCCACCGAGGGCTCCGTAAAAAATTGGAGGTCTTGAGGTTTTCAACTGATACCTCACTTTAAATAGCGGCTTTAATATCAAAATGTTGTTCCACTTTTAAGGATATTATTTTTAGGATATAATAACAAGCGTATAGCTTTCAGATTTTTTCCTGGACTTGAGCTACGTGTTAATGCTAGCTGCCAAATTCCACAATTCTCGGTCAACCGGAAGTACTCTATTAATTTTGATTCCCTTTATAGTGTCGAAACACCCTTTTTTTATTATATAAACGGCAATAACTTTTTTTAAGTAGAAATAAGTTTTTTTCAGGAAATCATGGGGCCGTAGATCTAGGTATATGATTTTGTAGTGAATATTATCTTTTATAAAATTAAATAAATAATAATAATAATAATACATGTAAATTCCTATTTCATTCGATATTAATATTATATACTTACACTACATTCTATTTTCAAATGTACTTAAAACTAAATTGTTAATATTTATATTTATTATAATTCATCCGCACGCAGCGCATTCGCATGACAAACTTGTTTCGAGTTTTTTTGCTGTGCGTGACGTAGCCTGCTTGCTAGCTACGAGTAAAGAGTCGGCTACTGTCGCTTGCGACGTTCACTTGTTT
>JAATLQ010037419.1:0-54012 GCA_013421005.1 Heliconius erato x Heliconius himera
AAACCGAAATGATTTTAAAACTAACTTTATTAATATTTAAAATTAATACAAATTAACCCTATGAACGATGATTCCACTTCGATGTGGGAATATGGAATGGTCATTCTCACAAAAAATATTATTTATTAAATTTATTAAAACATTACGCAATTTCTATATCGACAATTTATTGTATTAAATATAAACTAACGGAAGTTCTACGTAGGCACTTTTCATACTGCAGTCCTATGTAATTAGCGTTAGACACCTGAGCAACTGAGCTATGTTAGCCTACAATTTTTATAAAATCAGTTTCACGGTATATCCCGCACATAGCAGGGTAGGCAGAGGGAACTCCGTGTTAAGACACTCCGTTCCTCACTTTGGAGGATTGTGTATTGAGTGGCGGAACTCAACGCTTTGCCATGAAACCAGAGCTAAGAAATGGAAATATAAATTTTAAGTAGTAAAATTTTTATCCTAATACAAAATATAGCGGCTCGCCCACGGCTTCGCCCGCTTAAAATACATGATTACTGATTTAATAAGCACAATCGATTGACAACTATAATGACTTCTAATATATAAAAATACGACCATTGTTGACCATATTTGATATTTATAAAATATACATAAAGCTGATTATGTATTACACGTATATATTTTTGTAACTTTGTGTTCTTTTTACCTATATAATATACGTCTCATCATAATTATAAAACTCTGTTAAATGTGCTGATGTCAGTGAATAATTTAATTAAGGTTGTAGGATTCATAATATTCTCTGTAAAATAACTGTATTAATTGCATATTAACTCCTGTACAGTTTTTAAATTAGTTACATATATTATATGAACGAACCAACCAAAATATCTTTGTATTTACTTGATATTTCTTTCAAGATCGTTCTTTATCTCTGTGTTGATTTAAACTAAATTAAAATTAGCTTCACGCTGTATCTTATGCTATGTGCGATAGCAGGGTAGGCAGACGGAACCTAGTGTTAAGACACTCCGTTCCCCACTTTCTGCCGAATTCTGGAGGCATTGCGTGCTGAGTGGCAAAACTCAACGCCGCGCTTAACCTCGACACCAGAGCGAAGAAATGGAAATATAAATTTAAGTAAATATTTCATCTCCTCGAGTGGGGATCGAACCCACAACCAGTCGGTTTTGCAGTCACACCTCGTGCCGCTGCGCCACGGCCGGCCGGTTGAATTAATTAAGACTTAAACTTAACTGTTATGATTTATGAAGGTAATCTCCACTAACAATTCGACTTTGCTTACTTTATTGTATAAAATATTATATAATAGTGCTTCAAAAATATATATTTTTATCAACAGTCATATAACCCAGACGTTTCGAATGTCATTCTTTAGCCAGCAATCTTACCAGCGCGATTGCTATATAATATTCGCAGGCAAAGCAATGCCTTGAGTTCATTCAAATGACGATAACTTTTTTTTTAATGAACCGATTTTGATGAACTAAACTTTAGAACCTAAACTGAGTTAAAACAAAGCAATTGGTGAAATTTTCAAGTAAATCGGTTCAGTAGTTTCAGAGAAAAATGCGGACAACAATATGTCGACAGACAGACAGACAGACAGACAGACAGACAAGAAATTAAAAAAAAATCTTTTTGCTTTCTATTATTCTTTTTAAGTGTCCCTCTATCCATTTCAGTCAAAATTACTAAATGTACAGACAAAAAAATTTTACTGTCTTATTATATATAGAGATAATATTACGTTCCTGACTCTGATAAGACGTGAATGTGTGCGGCGTTAAGTTCCGCCATTCAACACTCGAATTTGGGCATTAAACATATACTGATATTATGCGCTGAAAATGTACGAGTATTTTTTGTATTTGCAAAATTGTTACAAAACTATAAACAAGTTAGTATTATATTTACAAACACAAAGAGAATTCCAGAGAATAGACATCTAAATACGGATTTTCCCTATACGTACGTAGTTATTATTTTAACTTGGAATCATAACAAAACGTAAACAAATAATCGATGTATGCTCGATTTCCACTCGAGGAAATAAAATAATACTTATAAATATTTTCATTTCTTCGCTCTGGCACAAATACAAAAGTCCGGCGTTGAGTTCCGCCACTCAACACGCAATGCCTCGAAAGTTAGGAACGGAGTGTCCTAACACTTGCTTACCCTGCTATGAGCTGCTGTAGTTTATTTCAAGCTAAAAAAATCTTTATTTTGAAGAGTGTATGTAACATACAATGACCTCTTTGTAGAGATGTGGTCAGTGGTAGCGGATATTGGAGATGATACGATAATGCGACTAATTTAAGGATAATGCTCGTATAAAGATTAAATACTGAGACCGTCTTGGCACAGTGGGACAACGTATGACCGTAAAGGTTTTGGGTTCATAACGAATTATTTTCACTTTCTTGCTCTGGTAACAAGAAACGCGGCGTTGAGTTCCACGACTCAACACGCAGTGAATGTGTGAATGAAATATAAATTAAGCGGAATTTGGGGAACGTAGTGTTAGTTAGTGTTACTAGGTTCTCTCTGGCTATATCTGCTATAGGGCAATGTGCGGGATACAGCGTAAAGCTAAAAAATTTCATATTGTTTTATTGGACCAGAATACTACATAAATTATTTTATTCATTCATACACGCTTATTTATTGGGAATTAAAAACACTACCATAGATATTTTAAAAAAAAACTTTACAACTGAAGCTTCACTCTATAATTATATATAAAATATAATTGTACAATCCGTGTTTGTTTAAAGCATTTTTTGTATGATAAAAATATCAGCGCGACCTTTTTAAGGGGTCACTTATGTTGTTATGAACGATTTTTATAACTTTTATTTTCGCTAGTCAAATTAATAATTTTAATGTATTAGGTATTTTTTAAAAATTTTGTAATTTTTTAAGTGTTTTTTTTATTTATATGGCACAGGAGCACAAGCGCGTAAGCGCGATAAGTTGTGGGTTCGATTCTCACTCAAGGAAAAATTCAACATTTTCATTTTTTCGCAATGCCTTCAGAATTCAATTGAAAATGGAGAGCAGAGTATCTTAACGCTGATCAGCAGAAGAAGCCTGTATTTGCCTACTCTTCTGCATGGGATACAGCGTGAAGGTGAGAAAAAGGACAAAATAAAGTAACATTATAAAAAAAAAAACAATTTAACTTATGTACCTAAACTAATTACGACTAAATAAATGTATTACAAATATAATTTTAACAAATATTTGCTTTCATTAAAAAACCATTAAACTAACAGACAAACCAACCAAGTGTATTAGTTAATATTTTCGTTTATATATTTGATAGTAATTAAGCAATCTCCGGGTCGCAGTAAAGAGCTATTAGTTCAACGTGAACTCAGTACGTGAGTGGAAGCTGTAGTGACCAGTCACTATGTCTGTGAAACATTGTATTGTATTTTTCGCCCTGATCGCAGCCAGTTTGGCAGATTTAGCGTCATTTCAAAAATGTGCTGAATGTAAGTAGCTATATTTTTTTTTATTAATTTTTGTTTTAAGTATGTATATAAAAATTGTAGGTATAGAGTCCAGTCGAGGCGCACAGACACAAGAGTGCGGCTAAACGCGACAGGTTGTGAGTTTGATTCCTACTCGAGGAAATGAAATATTTAATATTTAGAGCGCAATGTTAAATTCCGCCACTCAACAATGCCTGCAATGAATGCGGCGGGAAATGAGGAACGCAATTGTCTTAAATCTTAATGGAACATCTTAACACTAGGTTCCTTAGAGCCTAGCCTGCTATGTGACCCCTCACACAGCACAGTATTTAATTTAAAATTAAGTTTCGCCTTTACAGCAAAACAATATTTAGACTACACATACAAATTCATTTAATAATCTAATAGATACAGAAGATCATCCGGTAGTATTACCAAAGTGAGATGTAACCAGTTTGATCAAGATAAATTATGAAAACAACTCGCCATACCTATATGTTTTTTATTTGCTTCACGCTATATCCCGCACGTGCAAGGGTAATCAGATAGTCTGTAGAGTGTTAAGACACTCCGTTTCCCACTTTTCTCCAATTTACGTTTGCATTTAGAGGCATTACATGTTGAGTGTAATTTGAAAAATATACACATATAAATTTGAAATTGCTGTTTGAAGTATGAGAAATATAAAACCAGCTGAGACAAGGAGGACAAAATAAAGAAATTAGGTGACGTAATTTATGAATAGCCTCTCAACATAGTGCAGTGAAATGCCTCTCCATTTTTTATTTCACCAAATACACCACAGTTAGAAAATAGTATAAATTTATTTCTTTCTCATTGTACCGTTCCATTTTCAAGATATTGAGTGTTGAGTGGCGAAACACAACGCCGCATTTTGTCTTGTTACCATAGCATAGATCGGAGTGGCAGAGACTAACCAATTGCCACTAGTTTTAACACCGTGTACTATCTATTTACTTCATACGTAAGCAACAGCACATCCGTTTTAGTTTGTATCTTAACTGACTAAATAACTTATGTATTAGTGAACTTAGATAAACTGTATCAAGTTGTTTATCGGACGATGCACTGAATAGACTCAATGTACCTACTTTGTGGTGTTTACAATTATTATAATAATAACTAATTTTATCGTACTTAGAAGATAAAGAAAAAGAAGAAAAGTTAAGATTTTTGTTTTTTTTTTTATTTTTGTTAGCTTCACGTTGTATCCCGCACATAAACCTGGGAATTTAAGTGTTCAGACTCTTCGTTCTTTAAGCCGAATTCTAGAAGCACTGCGTCCTGAGTGGCGAAAAGTTTGCCTTGTTACCAAAGCGATGAAGTGAAATATAAAATATTTAATTTCCTTGAATGGTAATCGAACCCCCGAGTGTCGCGTTTACACCAACTTTTTGTATAATAAACAAAAGTGTATTTATTTATTTTATTTATAGTTCCAGATGACGTGTGTGAAGTGAGCGAGGTCCGTATTACACCATGTAAAAACGGAAAGGTCTGTAAATTCAAGAAGGGGACCAGCCCGTCAATCTCCTTCGACATTACTCCTAGTAAGTATATTTTCTAAAAAGTTTTTTTTTGGTTTCGCACTGTGTCCTATATAATTATAGATTTTGCATATGGATAAGGAAAGTCATCGCAGTTAAGAAACTGTGTTTTCCACACACTGCCTATTTTAGTTGATTGGCGAAATTCCGCAATTTATCTTGTTACCAGAACATAGTAAAATAGAAATAGATAGGATCACACTATTCGTTTAAGCTATTTTTATTCTAGACATAGGGAACCTGGGAACCTAATTTTATAACACTTCCCTTCCTCACTTTCCGCCGCATTCCGAAAGCATGAAATGTTGAGTGGTGGAATACAACGTCCTGTTTTCCATCGTTACCAAAGCGAGAAAATGAAAATATTAAATATTTAATTTCTTTCGAACCCACAACCTGTCGCGGTTATAGTGGCACGCTTGAGCTTATTAGGACTTATTATCATGAAGTACGGCTTTAAAAGTAAATAAATATTAACTAAATCAAACTAACATCTATTATATTTTCTTACAGAATTCTCCAGTGAAAAAGTTAAAACTGGTATCTTTTGGGCTAGCGATAGTGGCGACGTTCCTTTCCCAGATCTCTTCGAAGCAGACGCCTGTCCATACACCAGCTGTCCATTTGATGCTAATAAGAAACAGGAGTTTAACTATGGATTGAAATTGAGCAAGAAGTTACCTAATGTTAGTATTTTATATTTGTTTAGCATAATGTCGATTTTTCATACAATTTCGTACTAAGCACTTAGTATTGTCTAGGTAACTAAGTAGGTAATCGACGATGACAACGACGGTTACAGGTTTAATTCCCACTCAGAACACTGAATTATTTTTTTTTCATCGCTCTTGGAATTCAAATATTTTTTTTTATATCTTAAATCGAGAAAACGAAATATTTATTTAAATTTATATTTTAATTTCTTCGCTCTGGTGTTGAGGCAAAAACGCGGCGTTGAGTTCCGCATCTCAACACGCAATACTTCCAGAATTCAGCGGAAAGTGGGAAACGGCGTGTCTTAACACTAGGTTCCCTCTGCCTACTCTGCTGTGTGCGGGATACAAGCGTACAATTTAGTTGCAGTATTTTTTTATTTAGTGCAATATTTATCAATGTCCTTACTGTGTTCTTCACTCAATGTGACATTGGCAAAGGGCAATTGATATTTGTTTAACTAAACCAGTGGTTCCCAACCAGTGGTCCGCAGAAGCCTAAATATGGTCCGGGAACGATTTTAATTTTATGACTGGGGATGGTGCGGCGAAGTTTCTGTGCAATTATCACAGTTATTTTTTATTACACCTACACACATAGTGGTCCCTACTATCAAGAATGATATAAAAGTGGTCCTTGGACAAGAAAAGGTTCGGAATCCCTGAACTAAACATATGAAAGTCATAAATCATCTAGATATTAAAACAGTTGAATAATCAAATTTTGTCATTTGCTTATTTATTTCTCTCAAGAATAGTCACAAAGTAGCGAATACAAAATAAAATTTTTTTTAGACAGTTTCTAGATTTCTAGGTAGTTTTATTTGGTCTGTTCGATCAGTAAAAAAGGAAGAAGCTTTATTCATACATATATACTTATAGTTAACGACACAAATGTACAAAGATAAAAAATAAATATAATTAAATAAAATACGGGTTACATATCATATTTTTATATTTTGTAATTGTATTTGAAGAAAATAATAATAATATACACGCTACTGCTTGTTTTCAGGGTAAATACATCTTCAAATGGAAGGTATGGAACGAGGACAACGCCAGCCAAGCCTGTTGCTTCAAGACAACGGTCGAACTTAGGAAATAAAATATTTTTGTACAATATAATATATATATACACTTATAAATAGAAAAGAATACATTTTTTTTCATTTTTCTATATCTGTACATATAGAAAACAAAAAAATATTTGGCATCTTTTTACAAGAATAAAAAAATACAAACACACAAATTATACAAGCTATATTTTACCTTTTTTTGACATTTTGAAAGTATTCACACTTAGGAAGAAAAATACTTATAGAATAATTTATTCATTTTTAAATGAGTATATTTTAACTTTTTTTATTATAAATAAGTCCCCATTTTTTAACTTAATCTACCATTAGGTTCACACGTCAATAATGCATTTTAAATTAAAAAGTTCGATTGTAATTTTTAATTTTTTCTTAGAATCACTGTTTTAATAAAATGTAGATCTAAATATTATATCCCACATTTGGGATATTTATCCCACATCGTGGTGACATCTTATAAAGCAATGTGAATTAATATTCTTCGCAAGCGACCCGCACGCGGTTTCGCCCGATTGAAGTACACTATTATTTATTTACTAATCTATTCTAATGACATTATATTAGTAAAAGGCCGCTGTGGCGTAGTGGCACGTTGGTTCGATTTCGATTCGATTGACGGATCAACGGTTGTCTATGTGTCCTCTACTTCAGTATTTATCCATCGTACCTCCATGTATTTCCGCTAATTTTCAGTGGTTCAGCATGTTTGAGAATTTGAGATTTTTTAGAAAAAAAAACGGAGTCTTGAACAAAATTGGTAAATACAGCCCTATTGTAGAGTCTTCGCTTGTGTTATTTTTCTCAATATAGCTCAATAGTAGGCCTTTTGTAAAATGTAATATTTAAAAATATTGGCTTATAAATCTTGGAAATAACACGGATACGTAAATCGTTTTTAAATAAGCGAAAACAATTACGATATTTTTTATAAGTCATTTAAAAAAATACTAGTATTAGTATAGAATAATTTAAAACAGACCAGTCTGTTACATGTTTGGAAGATCAACCTCAGTTACTTACATACTTTTTTTAGAAACATACAAATTTGAACGTAGCGGGATTTGAACTCGCACCTCTTAGAAACCGTCTGGTTTAAATCCCGCTACATAAAAGTTTTTATGTTTCTTAAAAAAAAAGTAATTTTCTTTCCTAATTGATAAATAATACTTTAAAAAAATACACAGTTAGAACTCTCTGCATTTTCACTTTGAGATCAATACGAGAAGAAAGTCTGTGGCTCTCCAATACAATATGCTAAACTGATTATGTTGTATTTTCATCGTATTCACAGCTTGAGGAATCTTTATAACAAGAATTTGTGCAAGACAATTTCGAGATATAAGTTCTCCAGCAACTCAAAGTCAGTGCCTGTATGTGTTGCACCTCCCATTTTCGGCACAATTTTCAGGACAGGTGCGTTGTGTGGAACTTAACACCGCACGTTGTCTTCTTACCAGAGCGAAGATAAGAAAATAATGGACTCAATCGCTGTGCCACTACGACGGTCTTAATTTATCTTAAACGTGCCTATATTATTTTGCTCTAGCTAGATTAAAGGCCATTGTACTATAACTTAAAAATAATATTTAATTAAGTCTAATATAAGCAATCATCATTAACTCCCCGTCATAAAGTATTTTAATATAACAATATTAGTTTGTAATCGCAACGTTTATTGGCTTAATTTTCACCTTCGAGGAATGAATTAAATTCATGTCTTCGCTCTTATAACAGGACAAAGCGCAGAGTTTATTTCCGCGCTATGTCTTGTTATCAGAGAGAGAGTTAAAAGTTGCAAATGCAAGTAGGGATAAGCATTAACCTTAAAAAGTTAGTGTACATTTTTATTTATATCGAAATAAGAGCCATCTGGTTTTAATAATATCACAGACCAGGATCATTATGTTATCTAAAATATATTATTATCGCTAATATGGTCTGTTTAAACAACAACATAATATAATTTAATATTAATTACATCCAAACGACTGCTATCATTTATTAATAGTTAATTGGAAGAAATGGACGCGCGTTTAGTCTTCTTGTTCGTGCTCTATGCTGGAGTCCACTCGGAATATGTGAATAAGAAATTTTGTAGAGACGGTAAGAATTTTTAACATTACTTAAAAAAAACTTTTATGGGGAAGGCAAAGAGAACAATGTGAGAATATCGGTGTGTCTTTACATTAACACTGCTTTTCTCAGTTTCCATATAGTTTTCGAGACATTGCTTGCTGTGCGGTACTCAACACCGCGTTTTGTCTGTCAGTGCGGGCAAAATGAAAATATGTTTCAAATACATCAATACCTTCTAGTGGAAATCGAACCCACAACCGTCCCGTTTACAGGGCACTGGACAGTGCCCACTGCGCTAGGATGGCATTAATGTCATAAATATGTATCTACTCGTACATAATTTTTTTGTTATAATGGCACATTACCATGTAATTGTTTTTAAAAGATCTTTAGTAAATTCTGATATTTAAAGCGTGTGCATTAGCATGTTCTATCAAGTTCAACTTATGCTAACTTTGTTTGGAAGTAAACAATTAAATGTTTTTTTTTAGATTTTCGCTTAATACGCTGAATGTATAAAGGACATGAAGCGTCCCCACGTACCCATTTTTTAAGCCATTCTTTGATTGATCTGCTGAACTCTACTATGCGATTTGTCTTTTTTTACCTAAGCGGGGAACCTAAAATGAAAATAGTTCTTCCCTCTATTGAAATGAGGCCAATCTTGGCACAGGGGCACAAAGTGAGACTGTAAAATCGACTGGTTTTGGGTTCGATCCCCACTCGAGGGAATGAAATGTGTATTTACATTTCTATTTTAATTTCCCCGCTCTGGTGTCGAGGGAAAGCGCGGCGTTGAGTTTCGCCACTTAACACGCAATGCCTCCAGAACTAGGCCGAAAATGGGGAACGGAATGTCTTAACACTATGTTCCCTCTGCCTACACTGCTGTGTGCGGAACACATAGCGTAAAACAGTTTTTTTTCTCTATTGCAATCAAACCCACAACCATCGCATTTACAAACAGACAGCATCAGCTACATTGTTCTTATAATTATTTCAGTTGACCAAAGTAAATGCAGCATCCACAGTGTAAAACTGGACCCCTGTCCAGACGGCCCAGGATTTTGTCTTCTTCGCAGAGGAAAGCCTTACATATTGAGTTTTGACTTTACTCCACGTATGTACAAATTTTAATCTTATTCTCTCTTAAATAAAAGAAAAATAAAACAAAAGTGAATGATATTTTAAAGTCATAAATTGTAGAGTATTAAAGAAAAAAAATTATAGTATCAATAGAATATGATGAAATGTTACAAAAAAATATATAGTAGTAAAATTCTAATTACATTCATTAGAATATTTATAGATTTACAATATAAGCGCGACGTTAGGTTACGCCTATATAACTAATATTTGAAAAATAATTGACTTTTTCATGTAGTAAAAAGTAAATAAAATATACAAAAATCATTCTGTTCATATTATCTATAAATGTGAAAGTTCGTGAGGATTGATATTTGTTCCAATTTCACGCAAAAACATAAATATGCCTTTAGAAAAGCTACCTTTAGCTTTTAATAGATATGTAAAAGTTTGTTTAAAAGATACTTCACAATTCGGCCACTATATATATTTTTTTAATTTTAGATATAATCTAAAAAAATGTCGAAAACATTTTTTTTAAATAAATTCAAAAATAAATATAATATATATTTTTTCATCTGTTTTTATAATTTCAGATTTTGACGCCAACAAACTAAAAATGTCAATACACAGTGATAATAAAAATACGGGAGAATTCGATACAGCTGTGACCCCACCTCTAGATGCGTGTCGACACCACACCTGCCCATTGGAGGAAAGTGTGCGGACCGTGTTTGATACGGACTTCGTTTTTGATATGAAAGTTTATGTAAGTATAGCATAACCCGCTTCACGCTTTATCCCGCACAATAAGGTAAGGGTTAAGGTGGGTAAAGAAAATCTAATATAAAGACACTCCGTTTGTTCTCTGATTTTAACACGAATTCGAGACTGTGTGTTGATTGGCGGAAGGTTTGATTGGTAAGTATATTTTAACTAATTAGAATCGTCTACGAGAAAAAAACAGAAAGAAAATGACCCGTCTTAAAACATTCCGTTTCCCAATTTTTGCCAAATTTCTGAATTTGGACGGAGAAATAAATATATAAGAAAGATAAAAATATTGATCCTTTTTCTAATTTCAGGGTAAATTCCCGGTTGAATTCAGACTTTGGAACGAAGACGATGAATCCCAAGCGTGCTGTTTTACATTTAAAGTGAATATGTTGAAGTAATATTAAATATAATCTAATGAAATATATATACAAGAATAGAAAAACTTTTAAATATTTCTAAAAACCTACTTGTTATATTATAAGTATTATATTAATACACTGTTTTTCCTAAAATGGCTTCTCGTTTTTTTTCCAATTTCCGATTATTTTGTTGCCTTTTCTTTCACGCTGTACACAATACAGTACAGTCCGTTTCCTAATTTCCGATTTTCGAGGATATGACCGCAGTAAATTCTTTTACCTACTTTTGTTTATTTAATTAATCAGTGAAACATTGCAATCACAATCGTCATAACACGGTTTAGGTTTTGTTTTGTTAAAACATAGACAAATAAAAGCTATAATCCATACCTATATTATAAATTCGAAAGTAACTCTGTCTGTCTGTCTGTCTGTCTGTCTGTCTGTTACGCAATCAGGGCCAAACCGCTAATTCAATTATGATAAAAAACTCATATAGAGATACTTGAGGGTCTTCGGATGAACATAGGTTACTTTTTTTTCTCAAATTTGTAATATTGTCGATATATACTAATATATTTAAATACTTTTTAGTTTGACAGGCAATTTATTCTGCCATCTTAATAACAACCGACCGTTGCTAAGCAACGGTTTGCAAAGTTTGTTGTTATAAGAAAACGTCACCCAAAATGAGCTTGCTTAACGCATACATGGCGTGCGCCGACTCAACCTTATGAGATACATAAAACCAATGTTTAACAAAAATATTGTTCTTTAAATAACATTTTAAAAAGTCCGCGATGGTATATGTTTATCTCAAAAGGTTGAGCAAAAGTAACCATTTTAATTAATTTACTTTATATTTATCGGGTTTTTGTTGTATGTATTTTCTATAATTTGATATTGATCCTTATGGAAATGAATATAATTGTCACTTTTAGCATTTCATCTAGATTGAAATTATAGTTTATTGTATAACATTCTAATAAATAATTAAGGAGATGTCACTGATTCGAAATGACCTAACCTTCGGGCGGCATAGTATGACCGACGCGAACGGGCAGATGACTTTGACGGTTTTGTATATTTTCATACATTTTCGAACTACTGTTAATTTTTATGTAATTATTTGCTGTTTATAATTAATTTATACTTTTCTTTGGTTCTTCGCTTATTCGAGTAGTAGATTAGTTAGATTTTCATAAATTTCTTGGTGTGGTGTAAGTTGCGGCCCTGCGCGTCATCGGCATAATATTATTTAAGTATTTATTATTTAAGGAAAGAGTTGTTGGTTATTTCATCTCGGTTGGGTGGTTATCTATACCGTTGTTATACACTTAATAAATTATAGTTTTAGTTTTTTGGGATTTTATTTGATATTGCTCGCAAAACTTATCATATTTAATGTAGAAAGGACTTTAGTTATTTCATATAGTATGTTTCATTTAGTTATTTCATATAGTATGTTTCATTTAGTTATTTCATATAGTATCAGCGTACATACGCGCGCAAGGAAAACGTGTAAAAAGATTTTTCCCGGGTAAATCAGTAAAATCGATCACTGAAAGTCCAATAAAAATCAGTTCAGTTATTCTGGACATTAGCTCGGGGAAATAGAAAGACAGACAGGGACAAAAAATATAATATTTTTTTATTGTTTTTGAGTATTATGTAAATAACCACATGCACTTGCAAAAACATAGCACAGCACATTTAATTTTAATTCTTTTAAATATTTATTTTACTTTGATGATATTAATAATGTAGCTGGTTTTGTTTAGTTTTTTAAATTAATATTTTAATATGACTTATATTTTTTTTTCATTTAAATTAGATATTTTCAAAAACAATTTTATAAATATATCTAATAAGCATTCGTATAGTTCAAGCGGGCGAAGCCGCGTCCGGGTCCGCTAGTATTACATAAATCAATACAATAAACAAGGTTGATGTAACTAAACGCTGCATTTTGTCTAACTCCTCCTTCTAGCTCCTGCACGATCTTGATAAGCAAATTTTGATTAATTGGCAATGAAATCGTTGCAACGAATTCAAGTTTATAATTCTTGGCGCATGTTAGAATTCAGAACATGAAATAATAACATCTTTAGCTAGTACTTTTATATATATATTTTATTTATTATTGTGGATGTTTAAGAACTTTTAGTAGAAAGGTACTTAGAAAGAATAAGCTTTATGTCAAACACTTTTCTTGGGTATAAAAGTCTTTAATTCTGCATTTCACAGAATATTTTAACTGGATCTCTTTTTAACATATATTCTCCTTTTTACCTCTGGATAATAGAGAAGTGTTATATGTTTGACGTGTCTATGTGTGTGTGTAAAAAGTGATATCCTCGAGAGTATTCTTAGCTATGTTTTAAGAAAATATGCTCAGCCGTATAAAGACTATCAGGTCTTTTCTAATAGTTTCTTTATTTTTAAAAGCTTTTAAGAGTGCTTTTTTAGTTGCTTATTGGTTTTTAATTATAAAATACTTCCCATACAAGCTCTTCCGTATGTTCTCCATACAACATGACATTGGCGAAATGATAACTTCTCAAACGGCACGCTCGGCACGCCATTATAAAAGAACAGATCTTTTCGTAAATAAAATCACTTCCAATCCTACGTAGATATAAAGTCCGATCTATCTATGGGCGTTTAGAAAAAGTAAACAAAGAATCTTTCAAATAGAGCCAGCTATCGTTCCATCAGCAATTATACACTTTCACATGACAGACTTGTAATTTTAATTTAAATGATCTAGGTATTAGAAACTCCTCTTGATTGTTCCTCTTTTGATTACCACACTCGGAAATGCTAATTAGTACTTAACTAACGTTAAATCGATACTAAGTTTTCAATTCGTGCAGATTTAAATGTTAAGGCTGTTTTTTTTAGTTTGTGAGGTATTTATTATTTTACTAATTAGTAAACACGTGGTTTGTACGTTTTTTCAGTTTTTATACTTAGATATATTTTATAAAAACCCCAATTGTAGAGAACACGCTGTTTTTACAGTTTTGTCACACATCATTTAACTTGATGGTGGTGTGATGTTTCAAATAATGGTCATCATCATCAATAACTCATTAGAACGTGGAAAACAAGGGTTTCTTAATGCAAATTTCAATAAAAAGGGTGCTAAGCTACAGCTTAACACTGCACACCCAGCGATTTCCGTAGAAAATAATGAATTATTTTCGTTTCCACGCTCTGATAACAGTACTGCAGCGTTAAATTCCGCCACTTGCATGCATGTCTCGAAAATTGGACGATGCCTGGAGAATGTCTTAAAAAATACACTTAAAAAATAAACTTGCTGCAATATTATGGCGATACCGTGAAGTTGAAAAACAACTGTAATTTTTCTCAGCCTAGTTCGTAAACTAGAAATAAGACGAAATCTCATACAGACTTAACAACCTATAGATCAACCGAACAGCTAGGAGCTACATTATAGGCACTAAGTACAGTTTTACCGCGGGCGATGTGATCATTACAGCCGGATTTAGTATCTAAGTTAATGTTAGAGGGCGATTGCTCTTACTTGATATACTTGTAGGCTGTAAGCTCAGTGATGAACGAGATCTGTTGATTGAACATGATTAGGGCTTCGAGCGTCGTTTGCGATAGGAGCACTGTGTTTTATAGATAAGATTGAAATGAAATGGAATGATTTTTCGTGTAAAATTTTTATTATCATGATTTTTATCTAGCTGTATCCAGCATATAGCATGGTAGGCAGAGGGTACGTCTTAATCTAGTGTTAAGAAACTCCGTTTCCTTTAAAACATTTACGTTCCCCGCTTTTGCCAAATTCTGAAGGAATTTCATCATGTTCAGTGGCGGAACTCAGCGCTACACTTTTTACCTTTTTTTTTGTTAACAGAAAGAGAAAGTGAAAATATTAAATATTTTATTTCGTGACAATAGTTTCCATTCGCAATCTGTGAAATGAGTGTATTTAGTATTCGGGGTTTTAATTTTCTGGTAGACATAGCGTGGCGTTAAGGTCTGCCGCTTTTACCGTTATATCTTAAATATTGGGCGGTTATTGGGAAAAAGGATATCTTAGCACAAGGTTCCCTTGCCATATATACAACGTGAATCTAAAAAAAAAACTAAATCTTAAAAAAACTTAGACACAAAACTTATCAAGAAGCAATTATTAATGTACCTACCATATTAAGAAAAATAGAAAACTTCAAACAAGTAATCGAAAGTAATAATTACAGTTACTTTAACAACTTGTCTTATCTCGCCCTAACTAGATAACAGCGTGAACCCGCTGTCGCTACTTTATTGTAAAAATAATTTAGTATTTATACTTTCTATATTTAGTATCAGCGCACATAACTGAGAAATTATATAACTTTAAATATTTGTTTATTTAAAAACTTATAAAAATTTTACTACTTATTTTTTTAGTTTTTTGAATGAAGAATATTTAGAATTTGAATTTAGTGACGATTATCTCTACGACGCGGTGATTATGGCGCATCTTATAAAGGCTGATAGCTCTGGATTTAATCTGTATTCGAATTTTTATATTTTACTTGAACTTTCATCATTTCATCGCTCTAGCGAGGCAAAACTTTAATGCCAATGCCCCGAAAATTTGACGTAAAGTGGGGAAAGGAACTGTCTTGATAAGAACGGAGTAAGAGAGTCTCCACAAAGTAAAAAGGCGTTTTGTAAAAAAATCCTCCCATCTTTAAAGGCGCTCAAGGTCGAAGAGAGTTACGTAAGCCACATCCATCAACACAAATAGCTATTGAGTTTGAATTGTAGGACTTGAATCCCAATAAGGTCGATCTACATCATTTCAAGGGCGCCCAGGTTTTCACTGACGGTAGTAAAATCGAAAAAATTGAAATTGGGAGCAGCATGTCATGACGGGATAAAGGAAAGGAGGCCGGTTGTGAAAAATTCAATTTATATCCAAGCTATACGGCCTTGCAGTCGGAACTTTACGTATTAGACAGAGCTACTCCAGATCGTCACTGTATTAAGAAATCCAGATTCAGGTCACTCCCTAGCAAGGGCAATTAGGAAAAGCATGAAGGAGATCAAATTGTAGAAATCAGACTGTTTTGGCTCAAAGCACACGTGGTTATTGTTAGAAACAAATGTGCTAACGAACTAGCAAAAACAGCGGCACTGACAGGATCTGAGCAGGACTATGACAAAATTCCATTGTCGAAGAAATAATTAAAAATGAAACTATGAGCATATGGCAGGACAGATATGAAACATCCCAGACAGGAGTAGTTACTTAATCATCAATAAATAAATTAAGTTAGATCGCTTTACATAAATAATAATTTAATTAATATATGTGATAAGAAAATTAGATATATTAATAAGCTAAAAAAGGATACGGACCAAGTGTCTGCATTGTTAAAAACAATCTCCAACAATTGGTAAGCAATACAAAATAGAATATTTTTATTTATATCTTATATGTACATAATATACAACAAATAATAATTAGCTTCACGCTGTTTCCCGCATAACAGGGTAAGCAGAGGGAACATAATGTGTTAAGACACTCTGTCCCCCATGCACCGCTCAATTTTTTGAGATATTGCATGTTGTGTGTCGAAGTCGAAGCCGAACTCACAGCCTTCGCTTTTACAGTAAAATGTTGTGACACTGACACGCCACGATTGTTATATTAAGTATAAAAAAAACATTTATTTGTCATACCTTTATTAGTTCGAGCTGGAACTATGAAATAAAAGCTGAAAAACACGTACTCCTATTTATTTATAATGAAACTTGGCATTTAAATGTATGTAGATTATTAGATAACAATACAATATAATGGTACTATAGATCTGGTCTGATGATGGATTTGGAAGATGACTGATGGAACCTTACACTGCCCGCTAGTAAATATATCGAGTTTGTTCTCATTACATTCGTCTTATTAATGTGTTCTGTTAAAAAAAAAATTATAATTTTTAAACTTTTAATAGTTAACCAAAACACCTAGTTACAAATGTGCGCACATTCTAAGCAACTGCAAAACCGGGAGTAGCAGACTGGGGCTGGGTCCGGAATGCGGGGTGAACGACACCGCACCGTCCACCTGGATGTTAGTGAGCACTTGAGAAAGCGATTTGTGCAATTAGATATATAGATTGGCTACGGAATTGTATTGTATTGAAGTCGTCGCTGGTTCTATTTTGTAAATAATTCATCAGTTAAGTAAAACTAATCAAAAGGAAATCAAAATATCTGTACTTTCTTAGGAATTAAATATGTAGAGGTAGTTGTCTAGTTGTAAGTGTCGTTTGCGAAGAAATAAAAAAAAATTATAACCACTAAGTGTTATAAATTCGTGAAAATGTACCAACCACGTATCTTGTTTAGTTGAAATATAGCAATACGCAATATCTCCAAAACAGGGTGAAAAGTGGATAAAGTAATTTGCTAACACGGCGGAAATTGGGAAATGGATCCTTAATGGGAACGGAGTGTTTTGACAATAGGTTCCCTGGTTCGCTTGGTACGTACAGAAAATTCTATCATAGATCCCAAAGTTCGAAGCGAACTTACAATCCTACTAATTGGTTAAACTCATAACACTTGGCTATAGAGGTCTAATTAATTATACTACACGTCACGTAGTCAAGGTAGCTCTGACCTCTAGTACAGTAGGTTATATAGAAGGAAGATTCACTTTTATATAATATAACACCATTTGATTATCCAACACTCTAAGAATTTTAAACTTCATACCTGTAGTTCCTGAGATTAGCGCGTATCAAAGAAACATATCGGCTTTATAATATTAGTTCTACCTATAAAATATAAATTATATAACTCACCGTATGCTTAACGACAGTTAAATTGTTCTGTATGTATGTATGTAAGTATGTATGAATGCATGTATGTATGTCTGTATGTATGTATGTATGTACATTTACTATTATATATACTACACTTAACTATAAAACTAACTTTAATACCAGTTTTCTATTTCATTGCGCAATGCAAATAACATTAGAACGGTTTGTAGGAAACGTTTGCGATAATTACAAAGAGAGATTGATGTCACCGCAGCTTAGGAATGATCATAATGATGGGTGTGAGTTCGAATCTCACAATGACTTTAAAATAATTTGTAAATGAATAAGTGCCAGTAAGCAATGCCAAATAAAAAAAAAAATTAATAACAATTTGATTTCAAATCTCATCCGCGGTCAGAATTACCTCGAACACTTAAGATGTCGTATATATTTTTTTTTTTTTTGTTAAATTTACACTGTATTCCGCACATAGCAGGTAAAGCGCCGCTAACCTGGGAACCTCATATAAAATGCTCCATTCACATTAAGACATTCCAGACTTTCCGCCGTTTTCTTGAAGCATTGTGTGTTAAGTGGTGGAACTCAACGTCGTACTTTGCTCGTTACCAGAGCGAGAAAATGAAAATATTAAATATTTCACAATATTACAGACACCCGTTCGAACCCCTGCGCCTTTTAATCAATTCAATTTGACCACGAGGGCGAAGCCGCAAGCAAAACCTAGTATACTAAAAAAATAAAAAAAAAACACAACTTTCACAGACGGAATCCATTTGAATACTCTCACCATCTCGTATTACGATTCTTAGGTTACCTCTTACGAACGAAGCTTCCGATGCATAACGACAGCCGCTCAAGGAAATAAGCTCGAAAGGAAAAGCTGTATTAGCGTGGTAATGACGTCTGTCCATCAATATTATGTATGTGGATGTATGTAATATTGATTTTATTATGTTTTTTGCTTGATTAGATTGTCTGGGTGTTTATATGTTACTTAGAGAACATTTCTTATGGAGTCGTAGTCTTTAAACTTATAATAATTATACAAATATTTGTTTAGGCGAGTTGTTCTGATATGAATATGAACAGCTATAAATTTGATACAAGTTAGTGTACGTACAAGTTACGTACAAGTTAGTGCGCGATAATCACTAAAACAAACCATTTGTCGTGTCGCCAGTCTTCCAAGACACTAAGCTTGTATAGGGTCCAAATTCGGCCTCATATGGAGTACTGTTCTCACCTCGTGGCTGATGCACCTCACTATCAGCTTAACACATTTGATCGGATACAATGTAGTTCCGTTCGAATCCTTGGGGACCCAGTAATCTGTGAAAGGTTTGACACATTGGCTTTGTGTAGAGACGTCTCCTGGCTGTGCGTTCTCTACCGCATTTATCATGGAGAGTGTTCTGGAGAACTATTTGACCTGGTGGCTGCTGCTGAAAATTCTAATCGCACAGTACGTTACAAACTCAAGCACTATCCACATCACCTGTAGCTCCTCTGGTGTTACACGGGGCCGTGGACGGCAATGGCCATCAGGTGACGCGTACGCTCGTTTGCATTATCTTTTTCCAAAAAAAAAAAATAAATAAATAAAAAATAAAAAAGTGACTTTTCGTAGTAAAATTTAAAAAATAAAACGAAGCAAACTCCTTATTTTAGCAAAGTTCTCAAAGTCTGTTGCCATTCCATCTTTGCCCGTATACATGGTAATAATAAGACCTCATACCCAGCAAAGAAAAAATTGCTTCTTTTATAAAAAAATGTGTTTTTCTAAATGATGATAATAATGAGGATATGCTATCGGACTTCCCTAACTTAACGAACGGTACCAAAAATAATATTAACCCTACAAGTGTCCATATCAAAACTCCATTATTAGAAATCGTGTCACATTACTTAGTCGACCAAAAACCTGATCTAAATCCTAGGTATATAAATTATAGACAAAGCCTCAAACAGAGGTGATTCACGAGCAGTAGGCAGATATAGAAATAGATAAGGCCGACTGCAACCACTTCTAAGGAATCAAATGTGATAATGATAGGTCCAAATACGATGGATGGACGTATTTGGTATTAGTTATAGGTTTTATTTCGTTTTCTACTTTAAATTTGACCTTCGCACGGTTTTTATTGGATTTAGCGGTTTTGTTTTATTTTGAATTAAGTATTTTTCTATTTACTTTATTTTTTTATATAGCTTGGCTACAAGGCTAGTTATTTTATAATGAATTACATAGCTAAATGTTTATTGATGAACATAATGTAAGTTGATGCCGGTCGTGGCGAAGGGACAAAGCATAAGAATGTAAGCGCGTTAGGTTGTGGGTTCAATTCCCACTCGTGGAAATGAAATATTTAATATTTTCATTTCTTCGCTCTCATGTCCAGTCAAAGCGCAGCGTTGAGCTCCGCCACTCAAAATTCAACAAGTCGAAAGTGAGTGCGTTAACACAACGTCCTCATTGCTAATCCCGCTAATAAGCAATGTACAGCGTGAATCTAAAAAGAAAAATATTTAAAAAGTCCTTTCGTATTGAAGAATGGCTCGGATCGTGACCTTTGAAGTGCAAGCATATGGCATGATATATATGGTGTTCACATATTTTATTGAAATACCTCAGTTGATGCGTGCACTTTAAGTTCAAGTGACATTACGACATTACACGTTCTGTGCTCTGTAGGCTGTTATATAAAAAACTGGAGGCCATCGCTTTATCCGAATACTTACATTATTTCTTTTACTTATAAATTTTAGTGATAAGACACTATTTTCTTGACAGCTTTTTATCAATTTTAGAAGATGAATATGTTCTGAAAAATGGTAACTGTTTTTTTTATATATATTTTAATTTTAACTGAACAGTATCTGTACTGTTTAGCAATTTTTTTTATAATATATAAATGTTTATATGGTCAGGGGAGCTTACATTTATTTATTTTTTTCAAAATTGTTTTTAACAACGTATTTTTATTTGTATGTGCTATTTAAACTAACCTATTAATATATGTATTTATCTCAACCTAGAACAACTGTTGTTAAAACCAGTGAGAAAGATACAAACGAAATTTGAACCAGCACTATAGGCAAATTTTAATTTAATAAACATAAGTTTTATAGAGATCAGTTGTGGCTAAGGGGTTGTGTGCACAAGCGTGTGACTATAACCGTGACGGGTTCGATTCCCACTCGAGCAAATGAACTATTTAATATTTTCACTATCGCTCTGGTGTCGATGCAAAGTGTATCGTTAAGTTTCGCCACTCAACACGCAATGCTTTCAGAACTAGGCTCCATTTGCTTACCCTGCTACATGCGGGATACAGTATGAATATGAAAAAAAAGACAAAAAAACTTTATATAACCATTCTTATAAGCTGTGATAGCAGAAAGTTGAATAAAACTTAATTAACTGCATTTTAATACAGTGCGGATATCATGAAAGTTATAATTTAAATGTCAACGCGTGCGGGAAGGCCAAGGTAAGCGAGTTGAGTGCAAAGTCCTATCCTGCGCCCGGACTTTACCTCGTTCATTGCGACTAAATATTAATTATTTTAAATGATGTCTCCGGAAAGTGGGAAATGAGAGTGTTGTAGTGGGAATGGAATGTTTTAGCACTAAGATCTGAGGTTCCCTCCGCCTACCCTGCTATGTGCGGGATACGGCGTGAAGCTATAAAATAAATAAATAATAATAGAATAATATAAGAAGAGAAAAAAAACGTAAAAGAATAAAATATTAATATTTGTAAATAATAGTTTTTATTTTACTGTTTAGTTAAGCAAAAATAAGCACCATCTTATTAGCAACTAGTGGGCGCGCGCGGCTTCGCCCGCTTATTTGGACACTTAGGGGTGAATTCTAAAAAAACCACGAAACACGTGTTCAATAAAATATTTTTAACAGTCTGAATTATTTTTTTTATAAAAATCGGTGGTGATTTAAAGATTTTTCCATACAAACTTTCAACCCCTTATTTGCACCCTTAGGGGGTGAATTCTAAAAAACCAAGAAATACGTGCTCAATGAAATATTTTTAAGAGTCTGAATTTCAAATTTTATAACAATCAGTGCCGATTTAAAAAAAAATCCATACAAACTTTCAACTTCTATTTCATCCCTTTAGGGTTAAAATTTTTCAAAATCCTTTCTTAGTGGATGTCCAGAATATGAAAATAAACATCTGCCCAAATTTCACGTTTCTACCATCAGCAGTTACGGCTCTGCGTGCGTCTTACCTCAGTCAGTCAGCACAAGTCCTTTTATATATATAGATAGATAGATAATGCATTATAAAATAGCAGAAAGGACAAATCTTAGTGACTTCACAAATTTTTATTTGAGACTTGTGAAGTAAGAAATCCTAACAAGATATTCGTTTGTTCTGCTTTTCTGGAAAAAATACAAATTACGAGCTTGATGAGAATGTATGGTTTAGTGGTTAGAGCTTCTGACCGGCATTTGGACAGTTTCTAAAAGTCGCGGGTTCGAATCCCACTTATTTTAGTTTTTTATGCGTTTTCTTAAAAAAATATTTATATATAAATGTAGTACAACATTTTTTTCCCAAATTTTTAAAATATTAGTTTATTCTTTCATTACATAAAGTTTCTACTAAGTAACTAAATCGAATAGACTAACTATGAATATACCTGCTTGCTCAAATAGAACACTGTATTATTTACCTGTCATTGAAGAGAAATCTATTCTACTATTAAAACAATGTACTAGAAATTTTGTTTACATTTGCCATTGACATAATTTGAAAAGTGCATTACATTACTGGTCTTTACATCATGCTTATTCGAGCTCACACTTTTTCCAACAGAATAGGCAGATAAAACATAGTGTTAAGACACTACATACTCAACTTCATCCCAGTATTTGACATATGGAGTACCACTCTCACTCATGGGACAGGCTTTGGAGACAAGAGCCTGGTTGTAAGGTACTGAAGTAAGGTTGTCTCTTTAATTGCTCCTTCCTCATTTACCATAGAACCTCTAAGTTCACGCCATCCTTACATAGTGGAAATTCCTAACGTACAGATGAAACGCTAAAGCGTTTCATCTAGTTAAGACTTAAAAGTCTACAATCTCCAATCGCACTGCGAGAGAATGGAACTCATTGCTGTCTGAATTACATGAATATGGACAGTGTCTCTTTGTAATGAAAAAAAGAAAAAAAAAGACGCTGACACACACAAGCATATAATAACCAAATATAAAAAAATTACATTAAGACAAAAATCCTTCAAAATTCTTCAAAAATGTTGCTTTTAAGTTAGTTTTATTCCTTGGAATCCTTACTACACTTAGCGTTATTACGCGAAAAAAAAACTTTTATAATTCACTATAATGAGATTAGTCTTGTTCTAAACTCTGGAACCTATTCCGGGACAGGAATTAATATTTAATGCCGATCAATCAATAATAGACATCTCTGAGTGCTACAAGTGCATATCTTTAATTCTAATAAATAATAATTCAATGTGTCACTATAACAATATAATCGATCGAGCGTTGCTTTCCATCAATCTTTGTAGAAAGTACCTATAATAATGTCGTGACTCCTACTGACTAGTTCAATTGTACCTCAACGTTGACACACAATAGAGCCTGTATAGGCTTAAATCATTTCTAATTTAACTATCATGATGTCAGCATCGTGGCGCAGTAGGAAATTATCTGATAGTACTGGTTCGATTTTCATTATGGGGAATGTTTGAATTACAATATATTTTCGTCTTTGAACTGGTAAGACGAAGTATGGCTTTGAGTTTTTGCACCCTGTATTAAGCAAGGAGACAGTGTTAGCCGTGCAATAAAGTTGGAACCGCCTCATCAAGTCACCAAGAACTCAAAAGCACTGATGGTATATCGAGTGGCATGAACACACCGTTGCGCCACTCACTACGCAAAGCCTCGAAAATTCGGCGGACAATGGCTGTCTTGGGTCGGCAGAAGGTAAATAGTGTTATATTTGCCTACCCACTCTGCTATATGTTGATAGCGTGAAGCAGAAAAAAGAACCTCCTTCGTAGTTTCGCCGCGTCACTTTGACATTGGTGAAGTCATGGTTCAACAAAACAGAAAGTAAGTAAAACTAAATAAATAAATCAGCTTCACGCTGTATCCCGCACACAGCAGGGTAGGCAGAGGGAACCTAGTGTTAAAACACTCCGTTCCCCACTTTCTGCCGTATTCTGGAGGCATTGCGTGTTGAGTGGCAGAACTCAACGCCTCGCTTGTCCTCGACACCAGAGCGAAGAAATGGAAATATAAATTTAAGTAAATATTTCATCTCCTCGAGTGGGAATCGAACCTACAACCAGTCGGTTTACAGTCACACTTCGTGCCCCTGCGCCACGACTGACCTCTAAGTAAGTAAAAATAAAATAGATAAATACTAAATCAGTCTCTCTAATGAATACTATCAGCGATATTCCTCAGTCACAATCCTTCTACAACACCCACAATTATCGCTAATGAGATCTTGGAACAACGTAATACAATGGAAAATGAAAATTTACTTGCAATAAGATAAATCTATAATCATTAAAGTAATTTATAATGAATAGTTGTAATATTGTTTGTCATTTACAATCTGATATTATAGCACGGTATGTGATTGAGTATAGACGTCTGACTGACAAAGCGACGCGACGGTAGTGGGTTCGATACATACTCTATTGTTAAAGGAATTAACGATAACGAGAGTGTCTCGACACTAGATTCTGACATGAAATCAAAAATACAAATATATAGATGAGCTCAATGCTACTCTTCTCTTATTACTAGTATATTTTTTTAGTTTATTGAAAATTATTTATTTCACCTAGTAGGATTCGAATCCACAACCTGTCGCAAGTTTGTGTCTATGTGCCACTACCGGCCTCTATTCGTATATTATGATGAATGAATAACTATACATTGTGTATGCAACGCAAGTCACGACTGCGACGTCGATAGCATCACATTAGTGCCGGTTCGTTTCTCTTCCATACACCTCTTACAAATCCTGATACGTCTATTTTCTAGTAAACAAAGCTCACAAATTTTCACGGAAGCCATATTATAAATACACATATATACAGAAAATAATTAACATAATTACAAAAGGGGCAAAATACCGACTTCTGTAAGAAAAGGAGAATATATCTTATGTTTTTTCTTTTCTGTGTTTATTTCTTTTTTTCAGTTTCACGCTTTATCCCTCATGTAGCAGGCTGAGTTCTGGTAAATTTTACATCTGGTTGATACGATATGGGTACCTTTTAACATGGTTCCTGGCAGCGTTTCTTCTAACAGCGTTTCCTCCACCTTAAAGTCTAGCAATGCACCTATGGCTAGTGGCTACCCTGCTGTTACATAGGACCGCGTGCGGCGGGCTCACTTACACTCATCCAGATTGTAACGATCCATACCAGAACTAAAATGTAGGTATGTAGGTAGGTAAATAATATAATTAATTCAAAAAAATAATAATTTATAAAAAGAAATATTATAAATATAATTTATAACATTATTTAATTTATAGCTTACGATAAATACTTATGACGTTATAAATAATAATTTGCTTCAGTTCTTTAATTATGCTTTCCGTTCACAAGTAATATTAGAGTGACGTAATATACTGTAAGTAAATCACGCAGATATAAAATATATTTTAAAAATAAAATAAATTTATTTATAAAATATATTTTTTAAAAATAATTTAATAATTATAAGTAATCATTGTGTATTATAGTTTAAAATAAATAATAACATAATTAATATTTTAATTATTGTAAAATATCATGTTGGCTGAATAAGTTACTGTCAACGACAAAGTCAAGAAAAAGGGAAAGAAAGGGAGGGAAGATGGCGGAGGCGTCTGAGGAAGGATTGATGTTAAAAATGTAGAGAAGTTTTAATTTATAATTAATATATATTTAGTTATATTAAAAAAAATAAATTAAATTACTTCACGCTGTATCCCGCACACAGCAGGGTAGGCAGAGGGAACCTGGTGTTAAGACACTCCGTTCCCCACTTTCTGCCGAATTCTGGAGGCATTGCGTGTTGAGTGGCAGAACTCAACGCCGCGCTTAACCTCGACACCAGAGCGAAGAAATGGAAATATAAATTTAAGTAAATATTTCATCTCCTCGAGTGGGGATTTGAACCCACAACCAGTCGGTTTTGCAGTCACACCTCGTGCCGCTGCGCCACGACCGGCCTCATAAAAAAAATAATTAATAAATAAAGCCACATCCAAAATAAAAGTACACGCAGCCTTGACTAAATATCGTTAACATAATAGTAACGACAACAAATAGGTATATTTTAGAAGCGTGAATCGAAACGTCAGTTTAGTTTCGGTCAATTACAAGATTGGCTGTGGGTAGATTTCCGGTCACATTGTATAGACCTGGTCAAGGCCCTAGATCCTAGGTCATTGGGTTATATACTGTTATAGTATTATTAAACACAAATACTAATTAAAGGCCTAACCAAAGATTTTTTTTAGAAATTATGTAAAACTGTCGTAGCACAGCGGCACAGCGAATGACTGTAAACGCGACTGTTGTGAATTCGATTTTCCTTCGGGGGATCGTATTGTTTTATTTTGGTAAGAAAACAAAGCACTGTGTTGAGTTCCGTCACTGAACACTAAATGTCTCGAAAATTGAGCGGAAAGTGGAGAAAGGAGTATCTTAACACTAAATGCATGCTACCTGCCTTTTATAAATATGCGAGATACAGCGTGAAGCTTCACGCTGGGTTCCACACATAGGATAGGCAGAGCAAACCTGGTAACCCAATGTTTAGATACTCCATTCCCATTTTGTTCTCCAGTTTCCGGCAAATTTTGAAGGCATTGCGTGTGGACTAGCGACGACCGAGTGCACGTGCAACGGTGTGCTTTAACCTACTACTGTACTGTTAAAGCACCCCATTCTCCACGTTCAATTTTTTCAGAAATACTGTGTGCTGAACGGCGGAACTCAACACCACACTTTACATTATCGACCACAGATTGAACTTACTACCAATACTGACAAATTGCGGTCGAATACACAACAAGACAACATCAAAAATTATTTTAAACAACTTTTTATTATTTTGAAAGTTAATAATTAATCAATTCAATGATTAATAAATCATACACAGCATACGTAGGTACCTACCTACTCCATACTGGTCGTGCCTCAGGCGGTTTCTATCATGTAGTAAAATAAAGGCTTCGTTATTCACGACGCATTCACAATATTACTTATTACTCATATCTATAGACTTTCACATATCGTTCGTATGTGAAATAATTTAATCGTACGTTTTAAAATTTAATTTCGGTTAATTGTTTCTATTTCCTTCCGTTAGTTATGCTTACAAATATTAGTCATGTCTAGTCTAGTTATGCGGGCCCGTCGTGGCGCAAGGGCATCAGCGTGTGGCTGTAAACGCGACAGGTTGTGGGTTCGATTGCCACTCGAGATCGCTCTGGTAACGATACAAAGTGAGGCGTGGAGTTGTTCCGTCACTCCATAATTTGGCGGAAAGTTGGAAATGAAAGAATTTTAATTGACACAGGGTTTCCAGGTTCCTAGACTCCTCCCCACCCTTCAATGTGCGGGATATAGCGTGAAGCTAAAAAAACTACTAATGTATTAGTCACTAGCTTTCATTTCTGACTTCTACGTGGTTAAATAAAAATATGAAAGAGCTGACATATATAAAGATATGATACATGACACATTCTAAGTATTCGAGGTAACTCTCACCGTAGATACAGTGGGTTATTTCATATCGATGACAGTGGTGAATTATAATCTATAGCTTTTTTAGCGTCACGCTGTATCCCACACATAGCAGGGTAGGCAAAGGGAACCTAGTGTTAAGGCACTCCGTTCTCATTAAAACACTTCCGTGCCCCACTTCCGCCGATAATCTATAGCTATCATCGATAAATTGACTATATATTTATATTTATTTTTATTTTCATTCCTGTAATAAAGTAAAACAAAATGGATGCCATCACCTGGATGACAGGTGCAGAAAAAATAAAAAAACTATTTTATCACGACGTCAGTCTACCTTGGGTATTTCTACTCTTTGAGTATCGGACACAAGGAAATCGATACAGATATATATACCCCCGTAAATGAAAACAAATTTATATAATGTTTCTTGTTTGTCACATATATAAAGCTTTTTTTAGGTTCACGCTGTATTTTGCACAAAAATATTTGAATATTTGATCTGAGTGGGAATCGAATCCACATTTACCCTAGTAGTTCCTTACACCAATTTTGTTAAAAATATAATATATTAAAATACTCGTACACCAGTCAACATTTTTCTATAGCAGATGCTACCATGAAACAGCTGTTCTTGACGTAAAAAAAATTGTGAATACATCAATTTGAGTCAATTTTGATACCGTTCTATACATTAATGGTCACCTCACAAAAAATAACAGGTGTTTAAACTAAAAATAACATTTAAGTTATGTGATAATGTGTCAATACTAACTTTTACCTGCGACTCTGCCTATATTCTTATATCTTTGAATTGTACTTTTTATACTGTACCTTTTGTCTTTATTGATATGTATTTCCACGGGTTGGCTGGATAAGATTTCTTCTAGAAATGAATCCACCGTTGGAAGCAATATTTTTTATATTTAATTAGGTGCAGGTGGAAACAAATATATGACGAATCAATGAAATGATCTTTACCTATAGGTAGGTAAAGATAATTTAAAATAATGGTTTTTATAACAAATTTTTATCGAAATTAGCTCAGCTGTATTTGATTAAGGAAACTCGGACAAGAGCGAATCCGGATCACCCACTGATGGTTCTGTACAAATTGAAGGCCTCGAGCTTTTTCTGAAATTCAAGCTTAGCATAGCTACTGATACCTCACTTGAATTAGCGGTTGTAATACCAAGTTTTGCTCCCTTATAAAGCTATTACTTTTTTTGTGTTCAACCACAAATATATAGTTTAAAATTTTTTTCCTGAACTAATTCTACCTGTAAATGAGTTTTTTGCGACGTAGACGGCCCTGTTTTTTAAGTAAATGTAGAAATATTTGTTATTTTTCATTTGTGAAATCATGTTGCCGTGGATCTGAGTATATGGTTTAAATTTAAATTCAGTATCTCCTAACGGTCCATGAGATAAAGGTTCTTGACAGATAAACAGACAGACATACAGATAGACAGAGAGACAGATAAACGGACGGACAATAAATAGTGTGATCAGTGATCTTATAAGTGTTCCATTTTTTCCTTAAAAGGTACGGATCGCTAAAGATAAACACAAAAAACAAAAATTTTCCTATCGTTTAAAATTTATTTGTTAATTAATTACCTGAGGCCAGTAGCAGCGCAAGGGCACAATGGTGCGACTGTAAACGCGACAGATTGTGGATTCTATTTCTACTCGAGAAAATGAAATATTTAACATTTTGATTTCTGGTTCTGGTAACGAAGCAAAGTGTGACGTTGTGTTCCGCCACCTAACATGCAATTCCTCCAGAGATCGGCGGTTTCTTCAAAGAAGGGAACGGACGTGTCTTAACGGGAACAGAGTGTCTTAACACTAGGTCCCCAGGTCCTCTCTACCTGCCCTACTATGCTTAGAATACAGTGGGCAGTGCTAAAAAAATAATCAAAAGTCAAAATTTTAAACATTCTTAAGTAGCTTTATGCTTCTTCCCGCATAGTAGAAAAGGAAAAGGAACTTAGGTAGTTATGACACTCCGTTTTTACTTCCACTTTCGGCTGAATTTTCGAAACATTGTTCAAGCCACTCTCCTGTAAAATGTGTTCCATCTGGCAACGATTAACGTAATGTTTATAAATGATAACCTATAACAATCATTTTTTTTAATAAAACAAAAATAATTTTATTAAAAGAAATTTTAAATATATTGTAATACCAATGCATACGTATACCTTCACGATCTATCACCCATCTAGTAGGGTAGCTGGTTGACATTGGGAGTCTACTGCTATAGTACTACGCTTCCCACGCAAAAATAATTAATTCCCTTGAGTAAAAATCGAACTTACAACAGTTGTGGTTACAGTCAGACTAAGTACTTAGGGAAAAATAAAACATAAGTTAGTATTTTCAATATAACAATAGATATAATCGTGTCAAGTTACTGCGGGGACCACCTGTCGTCCTCTACCGGTTACCCTACCTGCGCCCGCGCACGCCTATCCTTTGTAAAAAAACCATATTATTATCCCCTTCCCTTCTCCAAAATATGTTGTGTATGAAATTGGAATTAGGTACTGTCGGCAGCAACCTAAAAAAAAATTTTTCTTTGTTTCTGTGAGAATATTACGGCAACCACTAGCTTATGTACCGCTGCAACCACTAGTTAACATAGTACTTATTGTAGTATTAATTATTATAATACTTAAAATTGCATATAAAACTATATATAAGCACTTACGTACATCGTAACACAACACGAAGTCATAAAATAAATAAATATCTTATAGTCCCAGGGTTAACAAGCTTTTGATATCTAAAGACAGGAGACTTGCTGACTAGTCAGTACAGTAAAAAAAACTATATGTATTGTATACTAGCAATGCCTGTAACTCTATCTTTGTGAAAATAAATTAATATAATATTTTTATTTTTGAACCGATTGGATATAAAACAAACTAAATGTTGAGGAAAATTTTAATAAAATATTAAAAGTAAAATACTAAACTTACTTAAGCCGTTTCTTAGACTACACACAGACATACTGATATAAATTTTAAAAAAATGTTTAGTATGTAAATGTACTTGGAATATACTTTAAGTATTCTTATACTTCTCTCGAATTAATTTCAATTTACGTTCAAGAAACCAAAATAATATCTTTAAATTAACATATTACTTTATTAGTTTACTTTATTATTTAGTTAGGTACCTAACCTACTAAAATCATTAATATGTTGAAATTCCACGATAGCATTGATAAATTAATTATTACATCGGATTAATTTAATACATTAATTACTTTTATTGGTAAGCGTATTATCTTGCTTAATTGATTGTATTATTAAAATATATTAGACTAGTACTTATCTGCGGCTTTGTTCACTTCCATTTTGCATAGAAACTATAATGTCTATAGAAATCTATCGGACTAAGTTTGGATAACTATGACAACGGATACAAAAGGTTATGTCGAAAGAAATAAATATGATGTAATATAGCCTGTAGCTTTCCTGCAAAAAGAATTACTCAATTCCCACCAACCGAACCCACCATGGGCAACACCAAAAAGTACATCTATCTCCACTTCAAGGCAATGCAGCTGTAGTTAATAGTATAAGTAGTACATTCAAATATTTTAGCTTATTAATAAGACTGTCCTATTAAATTTTGAATTGCTTATTAATTACTTACTGGTAATGAGCAAATATAGAGTGTATTTCAAATAGAAACAGTCCTTAATTTACCATTGAAATAAAAACAATATCAAAATCCCAGATAAATAATAATATAAAAATAAATATCTAATATTTTTATATATAGCTACATATAAACCCATCAGAAAACTAAATTCAATTTTAATAAAACTATATGTCAATAAAACATTTTTGCAGTCAGTACAACAGGTTTGGCTTAGATTACAAAATTACTTTCCATTGCCGTTCGCGAGCGCTAGTATCGCAGCCACAGTCGTTTTTAACGGACGTGTCCATTAAATAAATACTTCATACGTTTGTCGTAACGTATCGATGTTTTTAACTATATAATAGAGTGAAGTGCATCGAAATCTGTGCAGTGCGTGTGTTTTCTTTGGTTTTTTTGTATGGAAAATCAAGAGTAATACCTACATTTTATTGCGGAACCGGATACCGGATTTTCATTTTAAAGTCACGGTAAGATTTCATGGTGTTTTTTATTTTACTATGGATTTTGATCAGTCATTGATTTCAAATTTATTAATTAATTAATATTTTTTTTCGGTTACATCGTTTGGTATCCATTTTTCGTGTTTACAAGTTTTGTATAAAATTTGTATCTAAATTAATAACTATTTATCTATACTCAATATTATGAAACTGTTATTTGGTTGGATGCGCTAATCTCAAAAACTATTGATTTTAATTAAAAATGGCTATTATAGAGGGGAGAAAAAATCTACGTTACCATTGGACCATGGGGTCGAAGCCGCAGGTACTAGTCAGTAGTTTATATGACTATCTGAACGATCTCCATGAGATATGGATTCGAATCCCGCTACTTTAAAATGTTAAAAATATAATTTTGATTATACCTTTTTATATGTAACATTTGTTCTAATCTAAAATGTGGGGAAAGGAATGTCTTAACACTAGGTTCCCTCTGCCTACCCTGCTGTGTGCGGGATACAGCGTGAAGCTGATTTAATTTTTTTTGTTCTAATCTATCTTTATAGCTATATATAATTGTACTTTCTACGTCACTTAAATACGGATATCATTTGTATAGTCCGACCTCAAGGCCGTAGCATTTCGTTGATAAGCGCAATCGACGTCAGATTCCTAAATATTGATATTTCATTCAAATTAATTACTTCAACTTGTTTCTAAACTTGTTTGACATGATTTTTAAAGTATTCTATTTTTTTTTATTTTTGCCTTTTTGTCGTTGTTGTGGAAATAACTAAAAACTGTATACCCGAGATAATTCATATAATAAATCCCATTTTATTATCCTTTCTCGATAAATGTACTATCTATTTTAAAAATATTTTATAAATCTGGGTCAAAAGTTCCTGAGGTTAGCAAGTTCAACCAAATAAACTCTTTAGCATAAATGACATAATGCTAAAACTCTCCGTTCTTCAGCCGTTATAACATATTGGATTCTGGGTCACGTAATCTTAATAATTGTAGATAGGGTTTTATTCGGCCAAAAGCATATTATTTACTTAAAACTAAAAGTAGTACATATTTCTATCAGCGTATTTTGAATTTAAAACTGTCGCTTTCGTTTTTACCACGATGGCAAAAAAAGTGTATTCATATCTAATTATATTTACTTACTTGGCGTCCCAATTTAACCGGATTTTATTTGATTTACGCTTATCTATATTTAATTAGTTAAGGGCTTTAATTAATACTTATATTATAACGTTATAGAGTTTATTGGTTTGTGAATGCTGATCTCAGTAACTACTATTTTAAATCCAACACCAGGAGCCAGTAGTTCTTGAGATACGCGCGTCCGACCAAACAAACTCTTTTACTTCATAATGTATTATACTTAAAACCGCATATTATAAAATATATACTATTTGCGCTGAAAAAATGCCTAAAAGGCTAACTAAGTAAAAGATAAAAAAAACGTGTGCTGTCAAACTCTCAAAAATGATTTAATTTATAAAAAATATAATAAGTATAAATATGTATAAATATATATTTAATATATATTTATTATACTTTAGAATCGGTAATGAATATGACCTCAGTAGTCGTATATAAGGTTTTTTTAAATAACATTATGAATTATGGATCATGAAAACGGAAGTGGTCAGCCTCAGCGCTTATATCCGGAAATATATTTATTGGCGAAAATTAATCAATGAAATGATGATTCAGCCTAGATTGTTTTAGAAACAGAGATTTGATAATGATGAGAAATAGAAATAATAATACATTATTAAAACTAGTTTTTCTATAATACATTTACAGAAATGATCGGCATTCAACTTGGTATCCTACTGTATCCTAATTGTAGTTTTTTTTAGCTTGTCGCTGTATCCTTTATATAGTAGGGTGGGGGGCACCTAGGAAGGAGACACTCCGTTCTCCACTTCTCGCTTAAATGCATTATGTCTTAAGTGGCGAAATACGTGTTACCAGAGTGACTCCACAAAAAATAACAAAATTTAATTTACATATTATAATAATTTCATTAATGGTCCTTTAATTATCTTTACTTTGAAAGTTTGCAGTAATTAAAATATATTCTGATGAGGAGGTCAGACGTGACGCAGAAGCACAAGCGTGTGACTGTTGGGGGTTCGATTCCCACATACACATATAGTTTTAAAACTGATTTTTGTATTTCATATTTTTTATTTATTTTTTTGAACTGACATCACCTTATAGTTTTGCCCATAACATGTCACGAGGAGGTGTCACGCGGTACCAGTAATAACTGACACAGTATTAGAATATTAATGATGGCCGTTCTCCACTCGCGCCGTCGACTGCGGTTAGACAATGACAGAAAAACAATACGTAATTGTTGTAATATATTATATATAACTACTATTTCGAGTTTGTGTTTGTATAACAAGTAGTTGTAGTTGCACAGAAGTATTAGTTTTCTTAGCCTATCCTGCTATATGCGGGAAAGAGCGTGAAGTAATTTGGTTTATTACTGTTACTTTGGGGTTACGCAGTGTTCCGGAGATAGTAGATTAGACAAAGGGAACCCACCTGTAGTTAGGATTGTTACCTAGTGTTACTTAAACACTTCATTTTTCACCCAAATTTCGAGACACTGCGGAACGAACGAAATGAAAATATATTATAATCACTAATGTCGAAAAACTAAAATATTGTTATATTGAATTGCATCATTGATTATTTAATCGTGGCGTAGGCGTGTGACTGTAATATTTTTATTTTCTTCGCCATAGTTTCCATTCAATGCGCGGCGTTGAATTCCGCCACCCAATACGTAATACCTCCAGAATTTAGCGGAAAATGAGGAGCGGAGCCTTTTAACACTAGGCTCCCTCTGCCCACCCTGCTACATTCCAGATAAATATAAATTCCATCGAAAATTAATACATATAATAAAGATTGAAGGGATAAAGGATAGGTTGATTTCTCTGCTAAACGTCTGTGACCTCCTAAACCGGTGTAGCGAGTTCTTATCCACAGGTCAACTGTACGGTAAGGGCGTACCTTGACCTTAAATGCCTTTACGGGCTTTAAGGGCTTGTAATATTTAAATTAATATTTAATTTTATTTTGAAAATGCAGTGTTAATCATTATTTTAAAAATGTAGTGTCAATCAGTATTACAGCAATTTTCTTAATACGTAATAAGAGAAATATAATACTTAATTTGAAATGTATGAAGAATCTTATGTGGTAGATTTAATAATTGTGTCATAAAACATTTTTTATGTAATCATTTTAGAATTTTCTTTAATTTGGTCAACAAAAACCTTCAATTAATCTTTTTTTAGCTTCACGATGTGTCGCGCATTTATACTTTATGCAGAGGATCCCACATTTCCTCCGGATTCTCGAGGCATTTCATTCAATCGATTGATCGAACCCACAACCGTCGCGTTTAAATTCACACGTTTGAACCATTGCGCCACGATGGCCTTGAAAAAGTCTATTTATTTTATTTAAAAACTAAATCTTAGTGCTTATTATCTGACATACTAAACTAATTTAGTAATAAATTATGCAACAAATGCGTCAATTTCAATTAGTTTAATACACATAACGATAATTTAATTACCTTGCATAATGAGCCGTACTAATATTATCAAGATTACAACATTTATTCTATACAAATATAAAACTGGTATCTATATAAAACTGGTAGAGGCTGAGGCACAATTAGGACTTGTTTTACTTTAAATGGTGGTAATGAGATCGATTTTAACCTTAGAGGAATTATTCCACAGCATCTAAATGTCTTTACTAGATCTTGTCCATTTCAGCTTCACGCTGTATCCTGCACCAGTTGATTTTACATTTATACTTTGTGCCCCTGCACCACGACTGGCCTCAGATTTTCTTTATTTATTTTTACATAATTTGATATCCAATGCAATTATAGTGTTTATTTTTAAATCTTTCAATACCGTTTCAGCATTTTAATGAATCGTCAAAATTATCAAAACAACCAACCTTTTTCTCTTATCTTCTCGCTTTATGTTGCGTAGCAGGGCAGGTAAGTAGTGGTAGTGTAGACGAGTTGAGAAAACAGAGTGCGTCCATTCCAAATATATATTTTTAAAAATTTTGTGTAGCGGAACTTAACACCGTTCTTTGTTACCAAGAAACTCATTGTAACCAATCTATGTTAATCTTACAATGTATTTCACAATAAGATTAAAAGGTGTTTGGTGCACATTTTAATCTTATTATTATTTCAGATTTTTTAGACTTTCAATTCCTATAATATGGAAAACAGAATGTCTTGACAAATCCTTACAAAAAAGAGACTAATTATGCATTAAAATAAAAAAAACATGTTTTTTCTAAGTTAATAGTAAAGGCAACATCGTTGACCTCCCTAACTAGAATCGCCAGTGATATAGTGTATGTATGTTTGTACACTCTTATAGTAAGTAATAAGGCCCGCGCCCGCACCTTGGCCTGACATTGGAGACGATCGATAAGGAATTGACTTTGATCAATCTACAACTGATTATATTTATCTCACTTACGTGGTTATTTTATTGAATTAATTAATTATTACTTTATAAACTGGACATATTAATAGTCGGGTATTACACTAATTTAGTTAACTTTTTTTTAATATGTTTCATAATATATTCGTAATGTCCGAAATAGGGTGCGAGTACCTTGTGAGGTATGGTGGATCTACTTTCCATCGTGATGCAGTGGCTCTGTTAGTGTAATTGTTATCACGGTTATGGGTTCGGTACTCACTTGAAGGCATTAACCATTTTTGTTGTCTTGTTCTGGTGGTGTAATTCAGTGATTAGTCACTGAATTAAACCGCAGCAGTCGCTTAGGTGCGCCGCTTAGTTTCCCTTAGCACACTGTATCTTAGTTTCTAAATTATTAAGATCTTATTTCGATAATTACTTGCAAAAACTCTTTCGTAATGAAAGAAAACCAGTGGGACATTAAAAAACCGCCTAACATTCGGGCAGTGCTTGCAGAACGGAGTGTCTTCTCTTTAGGTTCACTATGCTTACCCTGCTACCGCACATACACATAACAGAGTATTCAAAGGAAATCAGGGAATTTACTTTTTACACATTTTGTTCTCCAATCTCCGCCGAATTCTTGAGAGTATATTGCGAGATGAGTAGCAGAACTGAACACCGGCTTTGTCTCGGCACCAGAGTGAGAATACGAAAATATTGAATTTTCATTCTCCCGATTGGGAACCGAACCCACAATCGGTACGCTTCTTATAGTTCCACCGTGCACGCTTGTTCGCCTATGAATATAATTTATAAATGATTCAATATGACAATAACATATTGAAAGGTGAAGTGACATTTGATATTTTTATACCATACATAACCCATCCTCTTACCGACCTTGATCGATGTTGCTTAACCGTAATCAAAAAATTACCTTTCATATACAAAACTAGGTCGAACTAAATATGAAATATGTAAACAATATCAAAATATATTATATTACATTATTGCGAAGTTACCCAATTGCTTTATTCTTTTAGATATTATAAGTATTGGTTAATTCGCTTTTCGAACAGATACATCTACTATTTTTTTTTTATTTTTTTGTGATTTTTTAACGCTATGTAATTCCCTTACTTTACGTATATTACACTTTATCTACATTTAAATATTATCAAACTCCTCCATTTCTGATTTACTGACAGTAAAAGCACAACCTAAACTACGCGACGTAAAACACGGAAATTTGGGGAATATAGGGGAGCACCAACAAAAGATTTCTTGAAATTCCTGTGGTCCCAATACCAAAGACAAGTGTTTTAACCATAACAATAAAATAAATACAATGCATTGTAGCGCATTTAAATTTAAATAATTGATAATAACACTAAGTTTCGTTCGAAAATCATTCTTATAAAATAAATCAGCTTCACGCTGTATACCGCACACAGGGTAGGCAGAGGGAACCTAGTGTTAAGACACTCCGTTCCACACCTTCTGCCGAATTCTGGAGGCATTGCGTGTTGAGTGGCGGAACCCAACGCCGCGTTTTGCATCGACACCAGAGCGAAGAAATGAAAATATAAATGTAAGTAAATATTTCATCTCCGCGAGTGGGGACCCACAACCAATCGATTTTACAGTCACACTCTTTGCCCCTGCGCCACGAGTGGCCTCGGTCTGGCCTGATCAATCTTTGACATGGACATTTGATTTTAAATCAAAGATAAAATACAAAAAATATTTAGGACAGTCTCTTTTATCATTTTGTCAGTCAGTATTAAATATATTGGGAGTGTTTCAGTATCTATATAGCAGGGGTTCCCAATATTTTCGTCATCAAGGACCACTTTGTAGGTATAATAAAAAATTTATAAACAAAAATATTAATTTCAAAATTAAAAGTTTTTAAAAAAATCTGACATTTTGTATGATGGGGTGTGTGAGTGTTTAAGTAAATATTAAAAATCAATTAATTTCAAAGTATATTAAATTTAAATGTCAAAATATTTTATGTTTTATAGAGGAAACAACTTAACTGTAGGCAGACTTTGCTCAAAAACCAAAATTTTAAATCATTCGAGGACCATAATTTAGCTGCTGCGGACCACTACTGGTCCACGGACCACTGGTTGGGAACCGATGCTCTATAGAATATGGTATGGATCTAAAGATTGCGATATGCGGTTAGTTCTCACGATCTTCACACAACTTGTGAACAAGGCTGACACTAAGTCTAGTGAAAGTACGGTCTTTGGTAGTAATTGTAAACACTTGTTTTTGTAAGTTAATGTAATATTAGATTAAAATATATAATATAGTTTTTTTTTACACAACTTCTTTTAGGCTAAGAAGAATCTTTAATTTTTTTAAAGTACGTACTCCACGTTCTGGCTTTCCACCACTCACTTTTTTACTCTCGCGTGAAAGAGAATTTCAAATTAAAAAATTAAAATATATATATTTTTTATTTCTAATCTAAAGCTAAGACAGGCTCGGCAGTCAGTTTTCCTGTGAAGACCCGGCAACATACAACTTATTAACCTTACAATTTGTCTATTACATCGACTGACAGTTAACCGGTATAACTAAAGCTAACTGTCTGTCTTTCTGTTTTTCCGAGCTAATCTCCGGAAAAGCTTAACCGAATTTGATGGAGGTTTGACTAGAAGATAGAGGAGGTTAGGGAGCAAAGTAAAGGTTATTATTTTACATCTCGAAATAACCGCGGGATCGGAATTTACCCGGAAAAAATCACGAACAAAGTCTACATATTCTATTGACATCTGACATTTAAATAAAAATATAAATATACACACTTAAATCTGACACAAATCCCTATAATAATAAAAAAAAACAACAATTAACAAAGGTTTGTTTCGACAAAAAAACAGTTAAACTTCGTGGTTTATAGTTACAATTTAACATTACAATACAATACTATAGAGATTGTATATTTGTAACATAGCGGTGCTCTCACGGTCTGATCGCCACAGTACCTCTCGACGAGTATGTGTGAACCAGGTGCCTGACCGCGGCTAGAGGTCAGTTTAGTGAAAGTTCAATTTTTATCACCTACTTTATTTATTTGTCAGTTCTGTCAGTTTTGTCAGTCATCGTCTATACTTATTATTATTCAAACGTATGGTTGTAACTTACTAAAGATACCATACCACAGACCGTGCAGGAAGCATGTGTTTCACATGTAATAGTAGGTCGGTTTATCAGTTAATAAATCGCGGCGTTGGGTTACGTGTCTCAATAAGCAATATGTCTAAATGAACGCTAAAATCTAATGTCAAAATAGTTATGTAAAATACATTTGGCAATATTTTAACAAATTTAAAAAAGGTACGTTCCTATAATTCATATTACTAAAAAATATTAGAAATTTCATAGATTATCAATAAATACTCACAAAAACCCTATCTATTAATAAATATTTCAATAATAGGGAAGTGACGTAAATAAGATAAAACACAATATAATATGTGAATTGGAGCTTATCTCGAGATAAATAAGATAAGAAAGTTATATCTAATCGTGTTATTTCATACAGTTATAGTTATTGTTCAAAACTTTGATTCTAACCAAACAGTCTTCACATACTAGCACATATATAATATATCTAGGTCTTAAGAGGTTTTAATAGATCGACTTGTAGCTATGTAATTATGTAACAAAATATAAGAAACTGGCCTGAATTCAGCCAGTCGTGGCGCACTGGTTGTTAGTCGTCCCCACTCGGGAGAATGACATATTCAATATTTTCATTTCCTCGTTCTCGTAATGAGGCAAAGCGCGGCTTTGAGTTCCACCTCTCTCCACGCAATAATGTCTTAATAGAGACGGAGTGTTTTAACTCTGCTTACCTTATACGTAACATATTATCTTCGAGCTGGTCTGGTGATGTAGTAAAATTGTAAAGTTGTGGACAACTCTTAATATTAGTATGTAGATGCCATCGTTTAATTTCCATTTGGGAAAATGAATTACTTACCTCGTTCCCATAGCAAAGACTCAATGCGGTGTTGAATTTCGCAATTCAACGTTCAAAATCTTGAAAATTGGGCGGAAAGTGGGAAACTACTGCTATGTTCTCTCTGACTACCTTGCTATACGTAGGACAGGGAACCCAATGTTAAGAATTCCATTTCCCATTTTCCACCCAATTTTCAAGAGTTTCCAGAAATTCTCTGTTGAATGCTGGTGTATGTATTTAGAAATCGTCTGCAGAGAATTCTCAAAACCTCTAATACATTAAAGTTAGCTACCACTTTGAACTGGAGGTAAAGTAGTATGTGATTTTGTACAAGACAAGTAAACAATGGGTGAACAAATGTTTAATACTAAATAGTTGCGTCACGCGTCAGCGAGCACGGGCGTGCGCTTATGGTACCTACTAGGGCTGTTAGTTTATCAGTTGTGTAATATTTTTAATATTTTTTTAAGTCTGACTGTAAACGTGGTCTATTTCGGTTAAGGAATCGATTCCCAATTGGT
The DNA here is from genome assembly GCA_013421005.1 of Heliconius erato x Heliconius himera. Taxonomy (NCBI): domain Eukaryota; kingdom Metazoa; phylum Arthropoda; class Insecta; order Lepidoptera; family Nymphalidae; genus Heliconius; species Heliconius erato x Heliconius himera. The sequence goes on from JAATLQ010037419.1 coordinate 40,854, forward strand.
GGATTTATTTATTTCATTTCCTAGCTCTGGTAACGAGATAAAGAGCAGTTTTGAGTTCCGCCATATATAGAGCAAAAATGTCAAATTCCTACTTACAACTTCACACTGTATCCTGAATACAGTAGGGCAGCCAGATGAAACCAGATGAATGTTAAGACACTCCGTTTCACATTATATGCAAAATTTGGGAGACATCACTTGTTGAGTGGCGGAACTCAACGCCGCGTTTTGTCTACCAGAGCGGGGAAATAAAAATAATTTAAATGTTATCCTTAAGCGATAAGCGATGTGGGAATTTAAATAAAATATTCTTATCATAACCCTAATCTAGGATGATGTAGGCTTGCGTCGGCGCAGTTCATTGAGATGGTAGGAATTTATAAAAAAAACATGGCGCCAACTTTTTACACAATATCCTTATCAAAATTTAAAAACCGGGGAAGTGCGAGTTGGACTCGCCTACTGAGTGTTCTGTACTAATTTTGTGGTAGTACAGGAGTACCCTATAGGATTTCATTACGCGGCAAGTTTCACATAAAATGAAGCAATAACGCATAGCAAAAGCATAAACTTTCGTATCTTTTGAGTGTGTTAACTGTTAACCGATTACCGAACCAAGTATTTTTCTACTGCTCCTTGGTATTTTACTTTTTGCCCTCCTACTGAGACCCAGATCTGGCTTTGTTCTCCATCTGTCCTTCTTCCGTATGTCACATCATGGACATCATCCACATGCCTGATATAATTTTAAGGTTGATGGCACCACACTTGAGATAAAAGGTCTTGACTTAGTCTGTCAAGTTGATCCCGTAGGATTTTGTTTTACTTTTCTATGGCGTTACGAAACCCTAACAATATTGCCTCACACTTTGATAAACGAAATTTTAGACTCTTAATATTCTCAAGATAAGGTTACTTTTGATGTAACTACAAAAGAAATAATTATAGAACAAATAGATTACATCATAAAGCTAGTAATGGGTTACTGTACATGTACTGAGGAATAATAGCTTTTTATTTTAAAAAAATAAATATATCTTTATAAATATAAAACTCTTCCGTTACTGAGTGGCAGACAGACAAAGCAAAGACAAGACTACTGAACCTAAAAAGTTGAAATTTGAGATGACGGCAGGAAACTTCGGGAGTGTAGGAGAACACTATTAGAGGATTACCCGAGATTCCTCCGGAAACGGGGAAAACGGAAATAATAATAAATTTTCATAAACAGGGGAAATTAGATTCATGCTATGAATTACTATTTTACTATCCTGAGATCTGGAAATGGGTCCACGTACTTAGATATCTTTAAAGAAGTAAATTTTTTTATTATTAAAAAAAACGAAAAAAATATATTTACTATCGACAGTAATCAGGATATACAACTAGTTAAAAAAATATAATAGAACCTAAACATAAATAAGAAACAATCGTATTTCAATCTCCCATCATAAAACAATCTTCCCTTTCTCAGATCACAACATCAAATTAATCTCGTCCCAAGGCAGAGGCACCATTGTATGCAGATTTAATGGCGAAAGTTGATCCGCGGGGGATTTGAACTGGCGTCCTAAGTGTACATTCACTTATAGACTTGAGTAAAAGTTAGTTCTATTTCATATTATAGTACAAGAGGTCAAGTGGGCAGTTTGGTTTGTTAGATCTTTGGGTCGCGTTTACTTGAGGAAAATTAGATTTATAAAACTTAGAGTATTAAATGTTAACCAAATGAATATCTATTTTAAGCAACAATCGAACTTGAAGTTACTCATTAATAACAATCAGGAAAAACTTTCATGTTAAAATACTTTTTTTTATACTTTTTACCCAGTCCTATACACTTTCTACCCAATCCTCAGTGACAAAATCAACGCCGTGCTTTTTCTAATGTATGGAAAAGACCAGAAACTTGACTTGACTTGACTTGACCATGAACTATGGTGATCTAAATATTTTTCGAGACACCCTACTTTACCCTACTCGTATCTATAATTATAAATATATACTATAGGGGAGAGGGGGGTAGCTTTGAACAGGGGCACCTTTGAAAATATGTGTTAACAGAGCTATTTTAAAAAGAAATTTTGTTAGATTTTTTTTGAGTAGTGGCAGCACTAACCTGCTTAGACAATATTCTAATAATAAAATATAATATAATCTGTGATAAAATATTTACTTTTTAAATTCTTTTCCAGTTATAGTAGCTAACTGATTCGAATTTACAAAGACAATTCGGTCATTCACCTCCCTACATATGTAGCTAATGCAGCACGAAATTTTGTATATCACACATTTACATTGAACATCATTCTTTTGTGTTGTGGAGCAGCGGACATTGGACTATTGTAGGTTCGATTCCCACTCGGGAAAACGAATAATTTTTATTTATACGACCTAGTAACAAGATATAGCGCGGCGCTGAGTTCAGCCACTTAACAAACAATGTCTTGAAAATAGAGTGGTGGTCAACGCAGTCTTTTAACTAGGTTCCATTACCTTCGCTTTGCCTAACCTGCTGCACTAGATAAAGCTTGAAAGTGATACATACAAAGATGTTAATTTACAACAAAACACATATTATCGATAAGCAGCCGTCGCGCGAAAGTTGATAAATTATTTTATTATGATTATTATGATACTAATATGTACGTAATCATCCCGGATCCGCGAGAATTCCGGGATTAAAAGTAGTCAAACAATTTACCATCAGTTCACTTAAGTAATTGCCTCAGACCCGAGAAGAACCGGCGCAAGAAACTCAATGTTAGATCCATAGAAATCGGTTCAACTGTTCCGGAGATTAGCTCGGACAAACAGATGGACAAATAGGCAGATAAAAAAAAATGTGTTTTGATATCGTGTCATAACTATATTATACTGTTGAAAACGGTTACTCTGAAGTCACAGACAGACTTAAATTTTAGTTATATACACACATGATTTTTAACATTCCACTGTCGATTAAACTAGATAGCAGAAGATATATACAAATATTTTTACTATTATCGTATTAAATTAAGCATATTATATGATGTATTTAATATAAATATAAATAGAGCATATTTCATAATAACTTTTATTAATCTTATCATAGGTATACAGTATGATAAAATGTGACCTTCATTTTATTTTGCATTTTGATATCAATACCAGTGATAAGTAATATTAATTGTGATATAAATAAATTTAAATATGTTTATATATATATAATGTTTTAATAGAAGAAGTAGTGGTTTGATTCCCTCTCGAGGGAATAAAATGTTTAAAATTTTCATATCCTCTCTGGTCTGATTAAGAGGCAAAGCGCGGCGTTGGGTTTCGCCACTTGACACGCAATGCCTCAATGAATTCGCCAGATGAAAATAATAAAAATAATCTTTCCGTGGAGTGAGAATCGAACCCGAGTAGACATTGCGTGTTGAGTAGCTGAACTCAAAGCTACATCTTGTCTTCCAGAATGAAAAAATAAAAACAATTAATTCGCGTTTATAGTTGAGACCTCTGCCTTCCTGCTCCTCGGTGGCCACAATCTACGCTGATAACAGAGTCCGGGTTTCATAAATGCCACTAAACAGTACTGAATCTAATCTAAACTATGCCACTTTACGTAAAATATAGTTTGAATAAGTTTAGTTGGTGGTTAGTGATAAACAAAATTGGGTTACAATAATGCAAGGTGTATATACGAGTACATAACGTGACCTTTTAGAGAATCATCGGTCCATTTTTTCGGCTGCCGATCATGTCCGATGTATCCCGGTGTCCCCATAGTTGGGATGCCGGGACACGCACGCTAAAAACTAGAAAGTCCCGTCCATAACAAAACAAAACATCTGGTTACATTGTGTATACACAAACTACAAAATATTTGAGATCGTTTTCTCTCCCTGCTATCACTATCGGTAATCTTTTCGGTCAGTTAATAACTCGGTAAAAATGAATAAGTAGGTGAATTACTAACCAATTTTAGGATAATTTGATGTTTGAACATACATTCTTGGTCTAAATATTAATATTAGGTATTGTAGTTTAATATTAGGTATTGTAGTTTGAAATTACTAGCGTTTCGGATTTTTTAATTCTGTAGAGAACTATACCACGATGGTCACTAAAGAAAAATAAATAGCTATTTTTATACAAAAGCGTTCCTTATAAAGGGGCTTAAAAATGTTATCTGCACAATTCAGACTGGAGGACCTATTTATTTTATCGTAAGGCAATCCTTTTATTTATACACCATCCTCCAGCACTTTGACCGGTTCCTTCATTCTCAACCTAACTAGTCTGTAATCATTTTAATATCTCCGAACAGTTAGGTAACTATTGAAATCGGACTTAACTAAAATTTAACGTTTTACGATACATAATAAAAATTAGTAACACTTCAATTAAAATGTCTAACGAACTGTCTTGTCTTTGAACTATTAAATTTGTAAACTTAAAATGGTTAAATGGAATTTAGTTCTTAATATCATTGAAATAGAATAAAAAATACTTTGCATTATTTTGTTTCCCATGCGTATTTAGTTCACTGTTGTAAACATGAATATTTGAGATTTACAGTTTTTTTACGCTTATTGTTTTACCGGTAACTTTAATGTGTAGAAATGTGTATGTGAATATACTGAAACATTGATTTTTTTTATTTATGTTTGTTTCTCGTTGCTCTTATATCGTATCTCGCTTTTAGTAGGGTAGGCCAGTGTAAAGACACTCCGTTCCCACCACCTAATTTTCAAAATTGCATGTTGAGTGGCGAAACTCAACCTTTTGTTGTCTAATCAGCGTAAGGAAATGAAACTATGTAATTCCCCCGAGTGAAAATCGACCGTAGCGTTTGGCGCTCCGTTCTCTCTGACTACCCCGCTAGGGATAAAGCGTGAAGCTAGTAGTAGTAGTGAAAATCGAACCCGCAGCCGTCGCGTTTACAGCTGTGCCACAGCTCTACGGATGCCTTTTGTATTAAAAATATTAACATACTGTTATTTTTAGATTAAATACTCACTGAACTATACACAGCGCCAATTTTTTTTTAAATATCGAGAATTCAGAATGCATTAATAGTCTCCAATTCAATTTTTAGTTTTATCCTGCATTAAAATGTACTACTATTCTTATTAATGTGGAAATTTTGTAAGGATGGACATTTTTTTCACTTTTAAGCAAAAACTACTGAACGAATTAAGGTGAAACTTTATAGTAGTCAGTTCACACTTCAGAATAAAAACATAAGCTACAATTTTTATAAATATATTATTTAATAATAATTGCTTTAAGTTGTTTATTTAAACGTACTTTTTTATTTGTGACAGATTGCGATGCAGTTCTGACACGGCGTGATGATGAGGCTCGAGGCGTCTGAGAAACAACACCGCTACCACAACCTGCTCGACGACGACCATGCCAGTGAGTACATTACCTTAAGATTATATAACTTCGTTCTCCTCAAACATGTATTGGCAAAACCTATATACTTAAACAGTATTATCCGCTTTTCTCAAATTTGAAATGTCAAGAACTTCTCAAACTAAATACATATATTGCGATTTCATTCCTAATTTTATTTTTATATATATGATCGTGGACGGTCGTTTTTAATTTACACATTTTCCTTATTTTATTTAAACTTATAATCCTGTTTTTAGAAAAGTCCAATATTTGTAGGACCTTCTTTTTCAGATATACGTATTAAACTTATACATTTGACACCCTGCTCTCTTATTTCTTTTAAATGAAATTTAAAAATATTATATACTCATGTATGTTAGCAAGAGAAAGATTTATACTAGATATACATAATAGAATCTCATCACGACATATGCCCTTAAAATTCTATGAACGTAACGGAATACCGAAGTATTCACTCGAACGTCCGTGACCAAACTACTTTTATATAGATAATACCACTAATTATAAGCATTTCTTCGTCTCTTCGTAACAGAAAAGAACATGTTTATTATTTAAGTTACTACTTTTTAGGGTTCCGTAACTCAAAACGTAAATCGAAACCCCTATAGGATCCTTTGAAGCACAAAAAAAATCAAGCAGACTTAAATTTGTCAACTTTTATAAGTTGTACTTCCCATTGACCTTCTATCCTACAATCCTGAAATTGTACGGGAGCCTCGGTAGGCGAGTTAGACTCGGCGGGAAAATTCAAACTCAAGGAGAGTCGCACTGAACTCATTCTTTATATATTTTAACAATTTTCCATCCCTCTATCTCTGTGTCTCTGTGTCTATATAATACATAATACGTTCTAGCAAGTTCTTTTTCTCTGGTGTCGTTAATAGGTAATTTAGGAATTTGTTAGCCAACGAGCGACGATTTGTTAGCCAAAGCAGAACGATCTAAGTGACCGAGGTAACTCTGACTACAGGTATGGTACTACAGTAAATTAAATTGAAATTACATGATGAAATCGCTTTCCCTAATAAGTGTATGTTCCTACCTTCTGTCTGACACAAAAAGATTATTTCAATGCCAACAAGTAGTTCCTGAGATTAGCGCGCTTAATTAAACCAACACTTCGAGTTTGTAATATTAGTAGAGATATGTCTATATATTGTATACGTATGTTAATACATAACGTATAGTACTTGTAGTTGGATACAATCTTTTAATTTTACTGTTTATTTATTACATTTTTTTTTAATAAAAAACAACTATAAATTACATAATAAATACGTAACAGCATAAAAAAAATGAATAACTTGACCATCCAATTTTTATCTTTTACTATCAAAATGTTATGTACTTATTTGTATGTTGTAATAATTTGACATGGAGGTAGATTAGGGAGTGTAGGGGAGCTCGAGACTAAGAAAGAATTTCTCAAAATTCTTACGTGAATGGAAAAACAAGAAATTTCATTTGACTCTTAAGCCTGCCTTCCACCGAGCTAGTGAGCGGAGCGGACAACCCATTACGGACTATTTTGTACTCGTAAGAGTAAACTGCAGGGAGCGGAGCGGAGCGCTTACAAAGTTCAAAGCTTTTTCTTTGTGCAAATATAAATATATTTTATTTAAAAAGAAGTCCTTTCCGCCGAAATATTACTCTTTCATTTCTCTTTCCCGATCGAAACCGAGCTTTAAATTCCATTTCCAATAGTTTTAGATATAAAACGCACCCACCGTATTCAAAGTCGGCTCGAGTAAAAGTCCTATTCGAATTCAATGCAGTTCCGTCCTACATACCTCATCGGATTGCGGAACATTTCGCAACTCATCGAAATTTGGCTCCACAACGCGTTCTGGTTTTTAATATTGCTTACTTAAATTTACGTAAACACTTTATTGTATTAAATAATATACTAGTTTAACGACTTTTTTTTATGAATGTATGTTCTTTGAATTCTGGTAAACAAAGAGCCCAGGGCGCAGACAGCTTCTTGGGAGTTCGATTATATTTTCATTTTTTCGCTCTGGTAGAAAAAATGTGGCGTTGAGTTCCGCTACTCAACACGCAATATCTCGAAAACACGGCGGAAAATGGGTAACGGAATGTCTTTGAGAATAGAAATTACGAGCATAAACAATCGGAAGCTGTCCTGCTGCTCTACTAAAAGCTTGCTTGCTTCAAAAAATTATATTAATGATGATAATACGGAGTGTTTTAACCTTCCTCTACTTATCTACCTATCCTTTTGTGGGATATACGGAGAAACTATAAAAAAAACTTTCTTCTGCCTTTACGGTTACCAATTCTGTCTTTACCAATACAGAAAAATGAACTATACACAATAAGAATTTTCTAAGAAGGTTCCAAATAGAATAAATAATTAACATTATTTCCAATTAGTCCCCGAACACCGGAAGAAATCAGTAGAAAACAGTCCCGTGAGACACGGGTCGAATTTCTATTTTGTTGTGACATGCATTATAATACAATACTACCCTACCTCCATACCCATAGTCTATAGTATAGATACTTTACTCTGTGAGAAACCGGCGTGTTACACGTGGGAATTTGCATCGTATATGAGCTATTTTTAGATATAAACTGGCATTAAGTCCAGTGGCGCGACAGGTTGTAGGTTCGATTCCCACTTGAGTCAATGAAATATTTAATTTTTTTTTTCTTTGCTCTGGTAACGAGGCGAAGCGCGTCGTTGAGTTCCACCACTCAACTCGCAATGCCTTCAACATTCGGCGGAAATTGGGTAACGATAGTGTCTCCAGGGGAATAGAATTCTTAACTCTACACGTTCCCGAGTCCCCTCTGGCTACCCTGTTTTATTATTAATAATCGTAATAATAATCTAGTGTATGTATTTTTTTTACAATTTTACATTACGTGTTCACAAAAACCAATATTAAAATAACAAGAGTTTCTACTATAAAATAAAATAATAATAATAAAAAACTGTATTTTAATTATTACAAATTTTATATATTTTTTAATTATTAAAAAAATACACGCTTTATCCCGCAAATAGCGGGGTATGCATCTGGAACCTAGTGCTAAGATAAGACAACCCATTTCTCACGAACCGCCTAATTTAGATGACATAGCGTGTTAAGTGGCGGCGTCTCAGCAAATTCAATGAACCACAAAGGGAACCTAGTGTTAACACACTCCTTTCCCCAGTTTCTACTGAATTTTTCGAGGCATTACGTGTTGAGTGACAGAACTCAACGCCGCACTTTAACACCAGAGCGAAGAGATGGAAATATGAATAAATAATAATTTATTCCCCTGAGTGGAGATGGAGCCCAAAACAGTGTCGCGTTACAAACTTTTCCTCCAACAGGACTGATTGTTATTATTATTATTATATTTTTTGCTGTGCATAGATATAATAGTTTTAAATTAAATCGATGGAGTTGCGCAACTCGCTACTCGCTACTAGGTATGATATCATCATTTTAATGTATGATGTATGAGATGCATTTTAATGATTAATTTATTTTCAATTATATCATGGATCTTGCGAGAACTTTGCTGCTAAGTTTTATAAACTGCATTTTTTTTGTTAAGGGACAAAAAATATTTTTTTTTTCTAATTGCAGTTGAATGCGCAACCATTGATTTTCAGACAGACACTGTTTCACTGAGACAAGATGGTCATTAAAAAGGATTTAATTATAATTTTTATTTATAGTTAATTCTACTACGGAGTGTCAGAGCACTAGGTTCCCATATCGTTTCACTTCCCTACCTAGAAGCTTAGAAGGACAAGAAATACCTCTAGATTTTAGATCTAGTATATTCACTAGATGAGATCGCGTTACCAATCACTTGTCGCTTCACATAGTAATCTACGTTCAACTTTACCATCGGACTTGAGGTAGTCTCTCAATATTTTCTCTATATTAAATGTGTATGACAGTATATAACAACAAAAAAATATTCTTTTGTATTTGTATTCCGTACACAGTGGGGTAGGCTAAGGAAACCTGGGAACCTAGTGTTAAGACTCTCTGTTCCTATTGAGACACTTCCATTCCCCACTTTCCGCCGAATTCTGGAGGCATTTCGTGTTGAATGGCGATACTCAAAGCCGCACATTACATCTATACCAGAGTTAAAAATTAATTGAGTATTAAATATTTTATTTCCTCGAGTGGGAATCGAACCCACAACGGGTCGCGCTTACAGTCACACGCTAGTGCCCCTGCGCCACGACTGTTCTTAAAAATGGTAAAATATTTAAATAATAAATAACATCTATAACCTAAAGTAAAAATCTCCCTACATAGATACACTTGACAAGAGCGCTTGGACAATAAACAAGCGACGCAGGTTCGTACAGCCACTCCAAAATTTTTATACGTTATCTAAAGAAAATTTACATAATTTTTATCTATATCTCCTGCATTATAGATGATAATCTATTAATTTAAGCCTCTCCATCCACCATTTTTCGTTTAAAAGGCATCTTATTCTTCATCTCGTGCATCTACTTCCAAGTCAAGAGTTCCACGACAAACTTCGATAACAACCAGCTTGAAAAAGCTACTATCTAAATTCATTAATGTCATATAAAATTTACATTTTTGAAGCTTTGGCCTTCAAAAAATAAAGGGACATCTATCCCAGTTTTACCCTACATATTTTTATATCGTTCCGATCGTATATCAATTGTATACAGTGACCGCACCTGCCATCCGGTTGGTTGTCCGGTGTTTTGTGACACCGTCACGCAACACTGCCATCGAGGGCTTCCTCTTTAGTTATATAATGTTATAAAAAAATGTTAATATAGTTAATAATGTAATTACTATATTAATTATATACTAATGATATTTTTAACTATATTCACTGTTATAATGTTTATATTGTTATTGAAAATGAACTTTTTAGTACCAAATTTTATTTTACTTTAATATACAAATCTAAGTTTTAGTATGGAGTAAGATGTAACAGGTGAATTTAAATAATTCTGGAGGCATTGCCTGTTGATTGCCGGAACTCAACGCCGCTCTTTGTCACGACACCAGAGCGAAGAAACGAACCCGTGCCTCCTGGAAACCGACCAGGCGCTATGCCATACGATGATCAATAAGCCATACGTTCTCAAGAACGTATGGCTTAGTGGTCATAGCGCCTAGAACCGACCAGGCGGCACGGGCTCGAGTCCCTCTACGTTCAAAATTTTTATACATTTTCTAAATAAATAGTTTTATATTTTGTACTTAACTTACAAAAGTGAACGGTATCTATACTTATATTTCATCCAATAAATCGGGTGGAAAGGCCCGAGCGAGCAGAAATAGTTGAAATGAACGCTCTCAGTTCGAGGGAGCGGAGCGAGGTAATTATTTTAGGGTCTTAGAGTTCGGTACTTCAGTAGTTTGTGGTGGACGTACATACATACATATGTATGTATGTATGTATGTACGTCCACGTATCTATGTTATATAATAACAGTAAATTGTTCGCCTTTATAAATATGAAAAGATATAGGAATAGTGTGTTATATTGAAATAATGATTTAGTTAATTTGTGTTTATTTACAAAATTAACAACATTAACACGCCGTTCTCCTCTTTCCGAGTTCTGCCACTCAACTCACAACCTCTTTTACAGACAGAAGTTGTGACGTTACGGCGGTCTCAAATTAATTTCTTATTTTTATTTTATTTTGCCGTTTTTTTTATTAAGAGAGAAATGTACTTGACCAACATTCCTATTTAGCCTATTGAAAAAATCATAATAAATAAACCATAAAAGCGAGTGAGGCATCATGACGCAGAGGCACAAGCGTGCAACTGTTGATTGATGTGGGTTCGATTCCCACTTGGAAGAATGAAATATTTAATATTTTCTTTTTCCCGCTCTGGTGACGAAACATAGTTTTCCAGTTTCAACACTAGTCCTCTGCTGCCGTGAAGCAACCAGCTATGCGGGAAAACGCGTGAAGTACCATGCTACGCGGAAAAACCGTGAAGCTGCAAATTAAAAATACTGAAAACAATCTGTATTTTAAGTCTTTTTTATTAGCTGGATTAGGTAATATATATACAACACTGCGTGTAACACGCATCATTAATATGCATAACATAAAAATATTGTAATCGCAAACAAACAATTTTATTTTCATTTTTTATTTTATATTTATGTAGATATTTTTTTTCTTATTGTATAATTCTCAAATGAAAGTATACGTAAGATATACTTTCTAACATATTACATATACACTACGGTATATTTAATCTAAAAAACTAAAGTTTACTTATATCACCATTCGTTATAGTTTTTAAGAAAATTGGTTAAAAAAATTCTTTCATGCTGTCCAGTACGTTCGATGGATCGTGGACGTCTTGAAACATTGATTTTAGGAATTATCAGACGTTTGATTATTTTCTTCCTGGTACTGTTCTGAAAGCCCAACGTTGGCCACGACTCTTTTGCCGTACTATATCCAGCATATAGTTAGGTACGTAAACGGTACTGGAGAGACATTCAACGTCCAATTTTCGAAACATTGTGTGTTAAGTGGTGGAACTCAACGCAGCGTTATCTTGGCTTATGTAAAAAGTTTTTTATACAAAGAATAAGAAGGAAAGTAAGAAGAGTTGTGTAGATGTAGCTTTTTTAGTATGGTAGATTTTTTTAGCAGAAAATTTATAATAATGTCAAGACACTACGAAATGAATCTGAACACAAAATATTGTAGGCCATAATTTGACTACCAGGTCGGAGAGAGAAAAATAATTCATTTCTGCGAATCAAACCCACATCCATCGCAAAATCACACACATCCTGTCCCACAACTGTGCCAAGAGAGCTCTTATATAAAATACAACTATTATTATAATTTATGAAGTCAATGCCATCCATTGTCATTATATTACTTAATGAACTAGTTTCTCTGCCCACGCTATCTATATTTTATTAATACTCTCTCACGACAGCTGTATAATATAAGTATTTATTTTTCATTCCTTATATTTTTTTTTATCTCTCTGCGCGGTAACATAGTGTTTATACACTACATTCTCCACGCAACATTCAATTTTCGAAACATTGCTGGTTGGAGGAACAAGGCGGTCAGAGACTGTGCGACTGAGCCACGACGGCCTCTGTTAGTATTAATAATTTCATAATATAATGGAACTGTGTCGTATTTTCCTACCATTCATTTACTGTTTTTCTCATTTGTTTTTAAGATAACAAAATAGTAGGTAATCTATGATCTGCGCACGCGCCTCGCGTCATTCAGCGTCAACATGTCGGGCCAGGGTCGCTAATTATTTAGGATTAATTTATATATAGTTATATATATATATATATGTTACCGGACAAACCCGATTTTAGGACAAACTAGTTTGGACTAGGATGATCTAGTTTTTCCTGACCACACTAGGATAAACTAGTTTGGCCTTATTGATTACAGGCTGAACTGGTTTGGCCTAATAGCGTTAGGATAAACTAGTTCAGCCTGGTAGAACTGTTAGGCCGAATTAGTTTGGCCGGGTAGTGTACGGATAAACTAGTTTTGCCGGGTTGTTTAAGGGTAATGAAATATTCACATTTCGATATTCTGAGGAACAAAACTAAACGAGTTTATTGATTACTTATTGTTACATGACGTTAACTAACCTTTTTTTTTTTTTCGTGAGGAAATCCCTTTACGGATACCAGCCCGAGTGGGGACTCGAGCGGGTTATGTAGGGCTCACGGACTGGCAGATGACGTTAACTAACCTTTT
>JAATLQ010037420.1:0-54030 GCA_013421005.1 Heliconius erato x Heliconius himera
CATATACTCTCGTAGTCACAATATTGAAATATGAATTATAATGACAAGTTGTCTTGACAATATCTTAGAACGTAATGAACACGAGTGCCGTGTCGTTTGTGCTTATATTGGAAATCCACCGGAAAAGACGCAGCACACTACCGCCACTTAATACAATCGATAATGGAAACAATATCAAATGACGTACTTGTAATTACAGTGACACCTATTACTACATTATAAGAAACTTATGCTAACATGTTATATAGGCTTATATATGAATAATGAATCATTACTTAATCAGGGAGAGGGAACCTAGTATAAAGACACTCCGTTCCCTACTTACCGCCGAGTTCTGGAGCCATTGTGTGTTGAGTGGCAGACACGGCTTAACGCCGCGCCTTGCCTCGACATCAGACCGAAGAAATGGAAATATAAATTTAAGTAAATAATTTATCTCCACGAGTGGGGATAAAAAGTGCCCACAAACAGGCTGAGACGACTGGTCTCAAAATATTATAATTATTTCATAAATATATTAATTAATATAGTATTAGTATTGATACAGTTCAAGCGGGCAAAGCCGCGTGAGGCTGCTATTCAAATGATATTAGTCCAAGCGTGGGCGTGGGCGGCAGTAATCACTTACCAGCAGATGACCCGAACACTTGTTTGCCTTGTCTTTTCCATAAATAAAATAAATCAAATAAATCAGCTTCACGCTGTATCCCGCACACAGCAGGGTAGGTAGAGGGAACCTAGTGTTAAGACACTCCGTTGCATTGCGTGTTGAGTGGCAGAACTCAACGCCGCGCTTAACCTCGACACTAGAGCGAAGAAATGGAAATATAAATTTAAGTAAATATTTCATCTCTTTGAGTGGGGATCGAACCCACAACCAGTCGGTTTTGCTGTCACACCTCTTGCCGCTGCGCCACGACCGGCCTCATTATCGGCCGCTTTTCCATAAAAAAAAGAAGTATTCTAGTCTTAAATCAACTCTACTCATCACTTTCTGCTCAATTTGTGGGTATCACCAGTCAACATGCAGTATGCAAGTTGACTGGTTGTCTCTATTTTGTTTCAAGAACAGGAAACTGAAAATAATTTTGTCCCTGAATTGAACTAATAACTACGTTTAACAAATGCGGCCCAATTGTGCTTAGATAATCACTTTTTGCTTTTTCTTCAGCTTGTAAAAATAAAAAAAATATGTTATAAATCCTTCATAATGTCTTTTACACTTATACTATAAAATCTTAACCAATACTATGAAACTAAACACTTTGTTTGATTAGAGGATATCTCAGGAACTACTGGTTGAAATTGGAAAAAAACTGTAAGAGATTCCATTTATAGTTTTTCCACGCGGACGAAGTCGTAGTCAACGTTACTAGAGTGTTAATATATATACATACTATGTAGCTTCGTAGCGATGTATCAAATAAAGAATATACGAAGGGAGAATGATAAAAGACAACAATAATCAACGTGGAGACCCTCGGCTTATTTAATTACAGAAATTCAATTTATTTCAAACAGAATTGATTATAATTATATCAGAAAAAGACAATTTTCTTGTGTGGTATTTAAGTATTATATTGTTTTGAATGTATACAAATAAATAGGGGAGAGGGGGGCACATTCGAACGATTTTTAAACTTTGTGTCATATCTAAAAATTCTACAGATTTTAACTTCTTTACTATTTCACAATGCTTAGTCCAACTATTGTGCCACACAATCGTAGCATCATATGTAGAAAAATATATAAGGTAAAGGTGCAATATCAACTTTAGTAGCAGTAGTCAAATGTTTAAAGCTGCCCCCCTTGAGGGGTAGCTTTGAACATATATGGGGCAGTTTTGAACTATCATCGAATTCAATGAGATTAAAAGGCTTATCAAACTTTTAAGTAACTTTATTAATAAACTTAACATTAGAAACGATGGAGATCAAATGTCAGTACAATGTTAACTTAAAAAAATAATATTATAATATTGCGATTGTACTAGTACTAGTGTTAAATAACTTTAATATTATTAATAGACTTTAAAAAACGAACAAACAAAAAAGTAGCTTTGGCTTCCTAGAAGTAATGAACATTATGGCATCAATTATAGAATAAATCTAATATTATGAAAATAAAACAAAATATTTTTTAAATAAACAGCTTACTACCCTAATTTGAACTTAGAAAAATTAAATTTAAAAGAAAACATGGATGTAGTGTGTGTGTTGTGTTACGTCACAACGTAACCAACCACTGAAATTGGGGGAAATAGTCTACGTAAGAAATAAAAATCAGCTTCACGTTTTATACCGCACACAGCACGGTATGCAAAGGGAACCTAGTGTTAAGACACTCCGTTCCCCACTTTCTGCCGAATTTTGGAGGCATTGCGTGATGACTGGCAGAACTCAACTAAATAAATATAAATATATAATAAATTGCGGCGTTGAGTTCTGCCACTCAACACGCAATGCCTCCAGAATTCGGCAGAAAGTGGGGAACGGAGTGTCTTAACACTAGGTTCCCTCTGCCTACCCTGCTGTGTGCGGGATATAGCGTGAAGCTAATTTAATTTTTTTTTATTTTTTTTATATAATAAATTTAAGTAAATATTTCATCTCCTCGTGTGGAGATCGAACCCACAACCAGTCGGTTGTACAGTCACACTTCGTGCCGCTGCGCCGTGACTGGCCTCAAGTTTAATCTACGTAAGACTTTTGAAAAACTAACGTAGCACTTGTCCTCTTTCTCAAGAAAGAAAAAAAATACAAGCTACTTTTTTATTATTCACAGATGATGAGATATTCGCGAAGTCTCCAATATTTATTAAGTTGTAGTCTAATTCCATTTCGTAGTCTTCATACGCACAGATTTCAGTATCTTCATTCTCTTCACAGTAAATTGTCACTTCTTCTTCTGATTCCAAATGCATTTTAGAGTCAGTTTCTTGTGAAGAAAAGCTAATTATAGTTTTGTTTTTCTTTCGCGGTATTTTTTTACATATAATAATATTCAAAACTGCCCCCTTTATTTTGTTCAAAGCTGCCTCAGTGGTAATTAAAAAATCACAAACATTTTTTTTTCAAGTGAATGTTTAAAAATTGTAGTGATTTCTAGTTTATTGCGTGATATATGAAACATTCTAACTAAAAGAGGAAAAAATAAAACCATCTACCTTGAATTGGATCCCTGCGATCCTTACGCGTTTATTTCAAAATGCATAAAATTTTACTCAAAATCAAACACTCCTCGTACCTCAACAACTGGTTCTCATATATCAGCGGTGACAAGTGACACGTGTGCAGATTAGTGCTGTCACTACTTAAAAAAAATATACCAAAATTTCTTTTTAAAATAGCTCTGTTAACACATATTTTCAAAGGTGCCCCTGTTCAAAGCTACCCCCCTCTCCCCTACTATTAAAGATTAAGAATGTTCTGAAGTAAATGTAGTTGCCAAAAACTATATTTTTACTCGTATCAAATTAATTAATAAATCTTTTCGTAGCTTTATTTTCTTACCAGAACGAACCCACAATCCTCGCGCTTACTGTTAGATGCTACGCCACGACGACTTAAAACCTTACGCTGTATTCTGCATATTGCATTATAGTCGGGGGAACCTAATGTTAAGACACTTTGCTCTGCAATTCCGCTGAATTTTCGAGGCATTACAGGTTGTTTGGCGGAACTCTACACCGAGCTTTGCCTTGATATCAGAGTAAGGAAATGGTAAAATTAAATATTTAAGTTTGAATCCATATCTATCGCGTTCACTTGTATCATATACCTATCAAATAGTGTATAATTATATATCTTTTGAATGTGTTAATGATGAAAAAAAAAATCTAAGAAGTACTCATCAAACAATACTTTTAAAAAATAAAAAAAATTACACATAACGATAACAACACTAACAATATGAATTATATCAATATATATATAAAACCGTTACTGAGTAACTATCAGACGTACGCACAGATGAAACTACGGGATTTAAAAAAAAAATTGGCATTTAAATATAAAATGTAGGGGAGTCTTAAGAGGTAGACAGGGGGTCTCTTAAAATTACAAATTCCAACGACAACGGAAAAATATCCCGTACTTTTATTTGTACGTCTTAAAGTCCACGCGAACAAACTTATAGACGTCTACAAGTTTTAGAAGAAGAATAGATAGAAAATAAAAACCTTTTAAAACGAAGATCCTTTCTAATGGATGCCTTTGTTAATACTCGTTGTAGTGACTACAGGTCGCTTAATAAATCAGCAGTTCTATATGAAGATAAAGGCATTAGCTGTACCTACAATATATATATATATATATATATATATATATATATATATATATATATATATATATATATATATATATATATATATATATATATATATATATTATTTCACGTTGTATCCCATATATTATGTATAAGAAGAGTAGGCAGAGAGCATAGTGTTAAGACACTCCATTCCATACTTCCGCCCTATTTTTGAGGCACAGCGTATTAAGTGGCGAGGTTTAACGCCACGCTTTGTATGGTTACTGGAGTGAGAAATTGATAATAATTCATTCTCCCTGATTGGTAATCGAATCGACAACCGTCGAGGTTTCAATTATTACGTTTAGAGTCACGCTTGTTTCCCGCGCCATAGTCTCATTACGACGGCCTTTTATAAAATTAAAAAAAACAACTTCACGCATTTTCCCACAAAATAAGAACAATGTAACTTAAATTTAAGACAACTTTTGAGCGGTGCATCACAACACTTTACTTTGTCTTGCGAAATCAGAAAAAAATAAAAAATAATTCGTTTTTCCGACTGAAAATTGAACTGACAACCATCAACTTTACAACCAGTCACTAAGGCATTATTTATATTTATTTTTACTACAATAATGATTTAACTTGGAAAAGTACCACTAACATAATGTATTTTTAATATTTAAACAGTAAGTAAAATTTGCCTTCAACATTCGTTCAGAGACGACAAATAATATGAGAGAAGCAAATAACAAGCCTTTGTACGTGTTTTATATACTTATTATTAACTCGGGCTTTATTAAAATATTGGTATTAAAGTCACTTTTTTACTAGAAAATGGAGGTGTATCTACATTCAACTCTTTTCAGTATAGTTGAAAGCTATAACCTTGGTTGTTTCTTTTTAGTATTTTATAATAAAATAGTTACTTCAACGCGGGTTCACTAGCCTTAATATATTGTTATATTATAGCTAAATTACACAAAACCATTACATAAATTGTAGCACATGTGTTATTGTCAAAGTAAAAGTAATATTACTGTAAAGTTGTATCTAAATCCGTTCAGTATTTTTGGTGAAAGTGTGAAAGTGGAACAACCTAAACTTTCATTCAACATAAACTTTGACATTTATAATATTAGTAAAATTGAGGTCTGACTATAAAAACGACGGTTGTGGATTCGATATCCACTCGGGCGTGGTGCAACGCGTGGCATTGAGATCCACTATACAGTAAATTAAGGAATGTTGAGGAGTGTCATATAATATTTTTACCACTTGTTCTTCTGTCGGTTTTAAACATACATGCCAAATTTCATGAATGTAGGTTAATTAGTTTATAAGTTATGAAGTTCTCAAAAGTAATTTGAAATGATCCGTGTAAAATACACATGACTCATGTAAATACAAATTGGGCGTTTCCAGCTTTTTAACTTGGCTGAACACGCTGCCGCGTGTCTTGATCTAAATAATTGTGCAATTAATTCATTTTGTACATAACCATTTTCTTTTAGTGCGAAACTTTAAAAATAATAAGGTGGCATAATTGATGGTTCTCATGTTATTAAAGGGAGATTATTTAAGTAAGTATCGGAAATATTTATTGATGGTGCCTTGTGTCTTTTTTGATTATATGTTGCCGTAATCCTTATTTTCACTATATAAATAACACTAGGTTCCCTCTGCCTACCCTGCTGTGTGCGGGATACAGCGTGAAGCTGATTTATTTGATTTATTTTTATTTTACATTGTAAAGAAGTTACATTGAATTCTACTATTTTAACAAGTTGCAATGCAATTATTGTAAGTTTGATTAACTGTTTTTAATTAAGAAATATTTCATAATCTTTTTAAATATTACTTTAAAATTTATAAACAAAATAACAGTGAATAAAATACTGTGAATATTAAATTAAATGTTTATTTGTCGATATAGCGTGGAAATTGGATATACGTCTTATTCGACATCTACACGACATCACGCCACTATCTGACGCGATATCGTCATCAATTCTTGTTCATTTTACTCTGGAACTTATTTGTTAGAAATCGTATGAAAGACCGCACGGGCATTGTGCGTAAAGTCTTGGCTCTGGTGTGGTTAAGAGCACTACTCGTACTCTGCCACATAACCTCGACTATTCGGATAATTGATTATTCAATTAATCAATTATTATTGTAATTATGAATGTGGTTAGCATGTGGCTATTTATAATTGCACTGGGCTGAAGCAATGTAGGCGAGTGTTGTTATAACGAAAAGGGGGCCCCTGAAGACTACACCTGTGGTCGCAAGTCCCAGGCACTGTTCCGAGCTTCACATCATTTAAAGACTAAGATAACATTAATTATCCTATCATCAACAACTGACGTTTGTCCGACACGACTGTTCTACTAACTGACTACCTTCTTATTATTTATTATGCTAACAATAATAAGAATCCATAATTGGTTTACTTTTAAAATCGTTCAGTTATTTATTCTTTCAGTTATTATATAAAACAACATTGATATATTATTAATAGTGTTTGTATATGTATCATGTGTTCACATATGAGTAGAACTAAAGCCATGGTTGGAGATTCTATACTTTTATAACACCTACTCGACTTCTCCGACATATATATATATATATATATATATATATATATATATATATATATATATATATATATATATATATATATATATAAAAATGTTATAGACATTTTTATATAGTACTTGGGAACTAAGATAAAGATAAATTTGCTAAAAATTACAATTTTAAGGTCCTAAACTTCTTTATTGTCAAAGTAACGCTTACTGAAGGGGACTAAGCAAATTAATTTTGTATCAAACTTCCTTTGAATACGGTTCATTAGCAGAGCAAGCGCTCTGATATAAATATAAAGAATGAATCATTAAATAATTGTAGCGTTATTTGGAACTAATTATTAGAACAGTGACAGTCGATTCAATTTAGAATTCGTAGAAACTTTTGTCATCATAACTTTAACTTATAGCGTTTTTCTAGTACTTAAGCCGAAAATGTAGATTTAACATGCAAAATGGAAATTATTTTTTTAAATTATGAGTCTACGCCAGTAGTAGTGACTGTATACAAAACTTTAAATCAAAGCTGTACTAGCATCTGCCGACGAGCCGACTGGAAAAGAAGACTTATTAGAAAAAGACATTCATCTAGACGATCTCCAAAATCTTGACACTTAAGGAGAGCTTTTGTCTCATCTCTATGAGGATGATATATAAAAAGATATTTTAAAATGACTGAGAAACTAAAAGTTCCCTAAGAATTTAAAGTTTTTTTGTCACACTTGTGAGGAAAAAAGTCTATTCTTTCATATATAATTTATTAAAGTTAGCCAGGTCAAAACAACTTTTTTTTTTTATTTGTTTTTTTTTTTATAAAAAAGAAAATATTCTCAGATCTCAGCTTGTATATTCAGCTGTTGGAGTCATATTTTCAAAATATTTTTTTTCTAATTGCTTAAAGTTCATTATAGTCCAAAAGTTAGTTTTTACCCAATAGGGTTATATATTTCATTATGTTTTAATGTCTGTATATAATAAGAAAGTTAAAATATTTTGTTTGTACATTAAGTAATTTTGACTGAAATTTATAGAGGGACACCTAAAAAGAATAATAGAAAGCAAAAATATATTTTTTGAATTTCTTATCTATCCGTCTGTATACATGATCACGTTAATCTCCGAAAGCACTAAACCGATTTACTTAAAACTTTCACACATTGCTTTGTTGTAACTCAGAATAATATTTAAAGTTTGTTTCATCAAAATCTGTTTATTAAAAAAAAGTTATTGTAATTTGAATGAACTCAAGGCATTATTTGTTTGTGTGCGAATATAATATAGTAATTGCTAGATATTGACACCATACTCATACTTATAATAAATGTTAAATTGTTTGTAAAAATCTGTGTAATATGTATTTAGTAAAATGTCGTTTTAGATTAATGTAAAAATATATTAAGTGAAATTTAACATAAAAACGGAATTTTTTAACTGTTCGAATCGTTATAGTTTAATTTTAAGCTCAATAGATGGCGCTGTGCATAAAATATCATTTTCTGAATCGCCCTGGTAAGATTTTTGGCTAAAGAATAATATTTGAACCATCTTGGTTATATAATTGTTGATGCAAATATATAATTTTTAAGCACTATTGTTTATAGTACAAACAAAAAATAGTAAACAAAATTAAATGGTTGGTGAGGATTACTTTCATAAATCATAACAGTTAAGTTTAAGTCGTAATTTATTCAACACAGAGATAAAAAACGATTTGATCTTCAAAGAAATATCAAGTAAATACATAGATATATAGACCATCTTTCATATTTTTGTAACGCTCGAAACGCTATAAATTATTTAGGTATTTATTGCATCTTCAGGCTCGCAGAAAACCTTGTGTGGACGGAGTGTTTTACTCCAATATCACTTTTCACCCAATTTTCGAGACGGGTTGAGGGAACTGCGTTGAGAGTAGAACTATATGACACGCTTTGTCTAATAGAGCGAATGATAAATATAGATAATAACCTTAATACCTCCTAGCTCTTTAGAATTTTAAATCTACAATTTAGCTAGCCAGATTAGAGAAATAAAAATATTTTTAATATAAATATTCAGTTCCCGTTAAAGATTATAAGCCTAAAAGCTTTCCTCAAAAGCTGCTTTAAAAGTTGCCCTTGAACTGAAAAAAATATGCTAATCTATATATTATCAAAGATAAAATTAATTTAATAAAATCATGCTCATATCTGGCTGAATCATCTCAACCAATTATAATGAACAAGTTAATTAAGCCTAGACTTCAGACTTCTATGGGACCGAGTACCTAATTAATATGTTAGTACATTTTTTACTTAAAAAAACATCGCGTCGGTTAAGTGAATCCGTCGTGTTGCAGCGGCACAGTATTTACAGTCGGTTGTGGGTTCGATTCCCACTCGGAGAAATCGATTATTTTCACTTTCTCACTCTAGTGACAAGATAAAGCGCGGCGTTAGGTCCCGCTACTTAACACGAATGTTTCGAAAATTAGGTTAGGTTTTAAATAATGGGCATAAATGAAAAATACAACTTTTTTAGACTATTTTTAATCGCAATTCATTTACGCAGAGCGCTCATACGGAAGGCAAGTGCCTTACTGATGAGCGGTACTGCATGACTCAGATTCCATCCTCGAGCCCGATCGTACCCACTAATTCAAAGCGGTAACCCTCTCCACCAAAATGAGAAGGCACAGAATTGTTCGCGCATACTCCTACGACGTCTCGGTAGAAGGCCCCCCTTCAGAGTGCCCTGGGGTTTCCCTTAGAACATTCATAGCCTCGATGACTTACAGGATGGCTGCTAGGGTAGGGGGAATTGAACTTGCGCATACCACCTTCTTCTATCCTCTGCGAGCTGGTCTGCGTT
Source organism: Heliconius erato x Heliconius himera (assembly GCA_013421005.1). NCBI lineage: Eukaryota > Metazoa > Arthropoda > Insecta > Lepidoptera > Nymphalidae > Heliconius > Heliconius erato x Heliconius himera. Next base: position 9,693 of record JAATLQ010037420.1, read on the forward strand.
CACGCTAGACTCGCGTACAAGAGTTTTTTTTTTATAACAAAATGAAATCAAAGTTTTTATTTCTATTAAGTACAATAAGTTTCCATTAACCTGGTTAACTTTTTCTTTCTCAGTCATCTTCAAATATATTTTTTTCTACATTCATTTGCAAAGTGTTCTCGTAGTGATAAGACAGAAATTCTTCTTAATCGTCAACACTTTAGAGATCATCTTAACGAATATCTTTTTCTAATGAGTTCTCTTAATCAGTCGACTCGTCGGCAGATGCTAGTACAACTTTGATTTAAAATTTTTGTAGATACTAGTTACTCCTGCTATCGTGGACTGATAATCCAAAACACAACGCTCATTATGCATACTATAGCTCCATTTTTCATGCGTAATTCTATAAAAATCATAAAAAAGGTCAACACTTACGTTGTTAATCAATAGGGCAAATCAAAAAAAAAATCAAATCAGCTTCACGCTGTATCCCGCACACAGCAGAGTAGGCAGAGGGAACCTAGTGTTAAGACACTCCGTTCCCCACTTTCTGCCGAATTCTGGAGGCATTGAGTGTTGAGTGGCAGAACTCAACGCCGCGCTTAACCTCGACCCCAGAGCTAAGAAATGGAAATATAAATTTAAGTAAATATTTCATCTCCTCGAGTGGTGATCGAACCCACAACCAGTTGCTTTTACAGTCACACCTCGTGCCGCTGCGCCACGACTGGCCTCTACGACACTACGACTATTATGGGTGTCGATACACCCAGGAGGCAAGCGTGTGGTAAAAATTGCGCGTGAGAACTACCACTTCTCTCGCGCGTTCAAGGGCTACATACAATTCAGAAGGACACACAAAACTGCAAAGCTCTGTGACAAAAATTAAAGAGTGTAACGACCGAACACCAAATCAACCTGGCTGTTTCTAAACCCATATAGCCTTTAAGGGTTAAATTCAACACAAAAAACATTTAAAACATAAGCCAAGATGACATCTAGCTGTAAAACTAAATATACTCCAATATCTTTCATAAATGACAAATTTAATTATTTATACAAACAAAGCTCTGGAGTACGCTTTTGTCGTCAACAAGTACTCGCAATAAAGTTTAAGGTCGAGACTTCATACTGTTTAAGAGAATATTTTGATTACTTATTTACAAAAATACTTATTTAGAAACCTATAAAAATAAAAATGTGTACGTAACGGGACTCGAACCCACGCCTCTTGGAAACCGACCAAGAAACTCTGACCCATACGTACCTAAGTGTGGAATAACACTTTAAAAATGTTAAAAATATTCTGATTAGTTGAATAAAAATACTTCAATATTATTTACTTATATAACAACACAACTTCTTCATCGCTTTTATAAACACACGACCGCTTTGAACAGAATTTCAATATATTTATTTGTCCAAGTTAGTGTCTGCATAGCTCTTTAAAGAAACATAAAACGTAATATTTACCTGCACAGTTAAATAGCGGTTGTAAATTCGACAATAAAAAGTAGAAACGTATAAAAATGCTGTTGTAGCTTATCAAAGACTATAATCAAAAATCCCTATGGAAGTTACGGTAATGTAACAGACAATTAAATATGTATTTCTTTAAAATTGATTTAAAAAAATAGGTCCCGCTGAGTTTCTTGCACCGGTTCTTCTCAGGTCTGAGGCATTAACTTTAGTGAACTGGTGGTAAATTATTTGACGTTCAAAAAATTAAGCATGTAACTTTTTATTTAGAATAAAATTATTTGAATTTGAATTTGTAACTCAAGGTTTCAAAATGAAACTAGTGGGGGCACTGGGGCACAAAGTGTGACTGTAAAAGCGATTGATTGTAGGTTCGATTCCTACTCTAGTAAATGATTTATATAATGTATTCAATGTATGTTTTCGTCACTCTAAACGTCAAAAAAGTGACTATTAAGAGCTGCTACATTTTAATTGTTCAAGTTAATAATAGCCAAATAAGTGGTAAATCAAACCAATGATTTATTTTATTGGTTTGATTTATCACTTATTTATCACTTATTATATATATATATATATATATATATATATATATATATATATATATATATATATATATATAAAATATATATATATATATATATATATATATATATATATATATATATATATATATATATATATATATTTTTCAGGCCAGTAGTGGCGCAAGGGCACAAAGTATGACTATAAACGCGACAGTTTGCATGTTCGATTCCCACTCAAAAAAAGAGATATTTAACATCTTCATTTCTTTGCTCTAGCTCGAGGCAAAGCGCGACATTGAGTTCCAGAACTCAACACGCAATACCTCCAGAACGGGGAACGGGGAAGGGAATTTGTGGCTTAACACTAGGTCCCTTTTACCTACCCTACCCTATGCGGGATACAGAGTTATTAAATACTTAGAGATACTTAGTGAAAACTAAAAAATTGGCCGTAAAGTAAGGAGCGAAGTGTAATATCACGAGATTCGTTCTAGTTTACTCTGCTATACGGGAAAAAAGTAAGCCCGCTTTTTTAGAAAAAAAAAACAAACAAGTTCGAACTGTTCTCTACTTAATAAAAAAACGATCACGAAAACAATTGAATAATATCCGTGGAAAAAGTTTTGTTTTTCATTCGGAAATACTTTGAGGGTTTTATTTTCAATTTAACTTGTGAATGATTGATGAGAACAAAGTTGGAAAATAACTGACATACACACGCGGTGGTTAGGCATTCGATTTCTTTAGAATTTTTATAATAATAAAAAGGCGGCGCAGTGCCTGACTTTAAGCGAGACTGTTATAAATTCGGTTCTCACTCGTAAAAATTAATTAATTTAATTTCCCGACACTGGTACTTTCAACACACGATATCTCGAAAATTTGATCAGAAACTGACAAAAGGAATGTCTTAACACTCTTTTTATCAGAGAACCTCTAGGAATACAGCTTCATGCCAATCATATAAGGTGGAAACTCCTAACCTACGAACGAAATACGTTGAGGCATTCTTCATTCGCACTGCGAGAGATTGGAGCTCGTGGCCGGCATCTGTATTTCCAATTACTTACAATGTGAGGGTTTTCAAAAACAGAGTCAACAGGTGCTTAGTGGGCAAGCGTGCACCACCGTAGACCGCATCAACGCTCAGAAGCTTGATGCGGTCAAGCGCAAGCTTATTCAATATAAAGAAGAAGTATTATGTTAAAAATAATATATAAGAAATTTATATTTGTTCATTTTAAGCTAAATAAGTGCATATGTACTGTACTTCCCATCCAGTCCGACTCGCACTTAACCAGGATGTTTTGTATAAAAAAAACACAATCGGATAAAAAAAATTGTTCTGATAAAAACCAAAAAACTATACAAAGCGTAGTCTATTATAATATTTCTTAAAATTGACATAAATATAAAGAGATTTATAAAAGGAAAAGTATTTCTGAATCTGACAAAAAAATCTACCGATTTTACTTTTTTTGTAAGCCAATGCTTTTTCTACGTACCATACAAAAAAAAATCTATATAATTATAATATTGTCTTCATTAATCATGTAATCCATGCTCCGTAATGGTCTTTGATTATTGACTTCGTAACGACCTATGGAAGGATCTTACAAAACTAATTTTCCCTTCGTATATCCCCGATACTAATTGAAGGTAATATGAAGGTAAAGGGGCAATACGGACGGTCTCACATACTAATATAACCATTCAAATTTAAAAAAATATTCTAGTTTTTATTATATTTATAAGTATATTTGTCGTTAAATTTGATAGTATGATGATTGGCAATGATGTTGATTAGGAACTTAAATTAAAATATTATAACATATTTTTGTATGCCTGCTGAACTCGGCGGAATGTGGAGAACGGAGTGTCCTAAAACTAAGTTCCCTCTGTCTACCCTATTGTGTGCGAGATGCAGCGTGAAGCTGATTTTTGTTTATAATATTACTTCACGCTTTGTACCGTTTATAGAAGGGTAGACAGAAGGAACCTAGTGTCAAGATACCTTATCATCCACGCATAATTATCGCTCGCGCTCTCAACACCAGACTTTATTTTGATACCAGTGAGAATATTGACAATAAATCAGTTCCCTTCATAGGAATCAAATCCACAACTACCGCCATTACGTCCACTTTTCCAGTGTGCCGCTGCGCTACTACTACGATGGCCTCAATCGATTTGATTTTATAATATTTATATAAGAAATAGAGCGCCAAGAAATATCAAGTAACTGTCTTTACATTTATAAAATAATACTTATTAAGCTTAGTCTACTCATTTTGTAAAAGCTTGGGAATGATTAAACATTTCGCATGCTTAATGGAATACTGACCTATTTGTCGATAGGTCAAAATTGAGTTACGTACTGATTCGGGTTTCTATTAACGATATCTACCGTCTACTATTTAAAATATGTTGAAGTTACGCACCGTTGCCACCTCAGTGATATATCGTCTCTTTCATTCTTATGAGATTTCTCATTGTATTTTGATTGAATAGCGACTCATGCCAGTTTGTGTCTGACATTTGCGCAGTTTGGTTATTTTTATTTTATTGAACGAAGACCCAATCGTTATTGAGTGTGTTTACGACTAAATTTAAAGGTAAGTTGCATTAAATTTTTTAATTTTATATTGACAAATAAAGTTTTAGGTTAGTTTACTATTTATTTTAATAATATATGTTAGGCGAGCCAACAAATCAGACATAAAATCCAGCTTTTACAATAAATTTATTTACACTTGTTATATACACATATACTCTCGTAGTCACAATATTGAAATATGAATTGTAATGACAAGTTGTCTTGACAATATCTTAGAACGTAATGAACACGGGTGCCGTGTCGTTTGTGCTTATATTGGAAATCCATCGGAAAAGACGCAGCACACTACCGCCACTTAATACAATCGACAATGGAAACAATATCAAATGACGTACTTATATTTACAGTGACACCTATTACTACATTATAAGTAACTTATGCTAACATATATATTGTGAAACATTTAGTTTTAAGATAGTTTATCATTTAACGTAATTTTATTTTTTTAGACCCATTGTAAATTAAGTCCGTTTACCATTAAAACCTATCTAATATTGAAAATAACATTTGTAATGTTTAAGTATAAGTCTATTTACTACTAAAGACTATTGTTACTTAGGCGCCGCAGAATTACTTGAGTCTTTGTATGAATAAAAATTAATGTAATATAACGCGTAATTTTTTCAAAGCCTATAATATTTTTATGTTAAGTCGTTGTTAGTTTAAATATAGCTTATAATGTATTGATTTGAACAAGTGACATAATACACTTATTTATGTTTAGATTCATAATGTCATCCAATAGATCAAAAAGATAATGCAGCTTATTGAAGCTCAAAACCCTGCGCCACAACCAGCCACACTAGATAAAGAACTTAATGATTCGGTACCACCGACTCAAGTGCAGGTAACAACCAACTGTAACTTTATAAACTAGCTCTTTTCTAAACTAGCTTTTCTTCTTCTTTGTTTTATAGTTGCTAAAAATACATTTTTTTAAAGATTTTTGCTGATATAACAAACAAACCCGAAAATCAGCGTTACTCAAACGTAGAGGAATATTTTCAAACATTGGAAGCGGCTTCAGTCAGTAATGTTGATTGCACTGATGAGAGATATTCAAATTTTAAAAATAGCGATGTCGATTTAAGTGATCAAGATCCAACATACATCCCGTCTTGCAAGCTTGCTGCCTCTACCAAACGCAGGGCATATTAAATCTGTGCTGAGGCACTGGTTACTAAGGATCCGGAGGTTAAAATCTCAAAAAGGAAGTATAACCAAGCTTCTAGGTTCTTTAAGCGGCAAATTGCCAGAGCAAGGTCCGAGCATATCGCCAAAATTGACGAGAAGCTTGAGAGCTACCCGTCCGGAACTCATCAGTTCTGGGCGCTCTCAAAGGCGGCACTTGGCAACTTTAGCTTTAGCCTTCGCTTCCGCCATTACGCACGGGAAATGACATCTTGGTCCACACGGCAAAAGAGAAAGCCGATCTCTTGGGCGCTCTCTTTGCCTCAAACTCGACTTTGGATGACCAAGGAACAACGCCGCCGACCATCCCGCGGTGCCAGAGCTCAATGTCTGAGGTTAAGTTTAACCAAACAGCTGTTAGGCGAGCTCTGTCCTCTTTGGACATCTACAAGTCGAGCGGGCCAGATGGCATCTCTCCCCTAGTGCTCCGTTCTTGTGCTCCCGAGCTGACACCGAGGCTAACGCGTTTGTTTCGGCACTACTACTCAGTCGACGTTGTCCCGGACTCATGGAAGAGCGCTCTTATGAACCCGAACCCAAAGAAAGGCGATGGTTCCGATCCATCTAACTACAGGCCTATTGTTATCACCTCCCTGCTCTCAAAAGTCATGGAGAGCATTATCAATAGCCAGCTCTTGGTTTATCTAGAGGAACACCGATTGATTAATGACCGACAATATGGCTTTCACCATGGTCGCTCAACCGGTCATCTTCTGGTTTACCTTACCCACCGTTGGGATGCTGCTATTGAAAGCAAGGGAGAGGACCTGGTAGTTAGTTTGGACATGGCGAAGGCCTTTGATCGAGTGTGGCATGGGGCGTTTCGGGCTAAACTTCCATCCTATGGGCTTCCCGAGAATTTATGCAAGTGGATCACCAGCTTTCTCACTGGGCGCAGCGTCAAGGTCGCTGTCGACGGTTTTTGCTCCAAATATATGAAAAGGGTTTATTTTTTTAGGTAAATTAGAAGTTTTCGTTTATTAATAGCGATTTTTTCTGCTCCATATATAAGACTTATAATTTAATTTTATTATTTTTATCTGTTACGTTTTTTATCTGTTGTGAATGGGTGTCGCAATAAATTGATATATTTATGCCTTTTTATTAATGAAAAAATACCAATATATAATTAATTCACGGTCCGCTAATGTGAATAAACAGACCTAATCTTTAAATTTATTTTCTTCATGTAATCTAGTACAGACTAAATACTTAATTTGTTAATATAATTAATGAATAATTTAAACTGAAATAGGCTTAAAAAGTAATGGCACATTTGTATTATAAAATATTTTCTTCACATTTATAAAACAATGACCTAACTTGAAACATACTTTTTATAACATGTTTTTAAAGGAGATAGAATTTGTTTCTGTTTTTTTTTTTATTGAAATCTCATTACTAATAATTTAATAGCTTGCCATTCTATAAAAAAAACAAGCATTCATAATCAATTAATAATCAGTTTGCATAAAAATCATCAACAACGCGGATAAGACCTCATAGCACGATCTTCTTTTGCTATTTCCCAAAAATCGTCTTTTTTGAGTTACGTCAGTATTCCAATAAGCATGCGATTTATCAAAATACAAAGCTATATATAGTAAATACAAGAATTATAAATATCACTTTGTTATGAATAACGCGATTGAAGTGGGTATGATTTCCATACTGGAGAATGAATGATTTTCTTTTCAGAGAAGACCTCAGTTCCGCTACTCAATACACAATGTCTCGAAAAAATATGGAACATGTGGAACGAAATGTTTTTCACACTATGTTTCATATACTTACCCGTGCGTTGCTGATTATTTAAAATTTTTGTCGTGAATGCTGCAAAAAAAAATATTAAAGCTACTAAATATCAAACGAGTCACATATTAATATTCAACTGTAAATTTAGCTTAACTTGAATTTTATCACATATGTAAATATCAAATATATAAATGTCAAACCGCAGAGAAATAGGGTTTAACTGTAAATACAATAGTTATGTGTTAAATCTGCAGTTGGGGGAGTAGTAGTTTGACTTGAAATTAATTTCATTTCTCCGCTATGATAAAGAGAGCTCCATCGAAAGTGGAGCTTCCTATCACTATGTTCCTTTTGCTTGCTAAATGCTTGAATCTGCTTTGATGAAATTCTTCATATGTTTAAAATAAATAGCTGTATGTAAAACATAATTAAAGTCTCATTTGAAAAAATAATAATATTAAAATTTTTGATCCCACGTTGGGCGCCACAATAAATTAGACAATGAATACGTAACTAAATTTAACCCGGCGTCATGGGGGTCTGAGAGACCCAATACGTTTCATATCGCTTATAGTTCAGTTTATTGTTTATTATTTGCGCTGCTATAATACAGTTAAATGTTTTTTATTTGTGTTTTTGTAGGTACTTAAGCAAAATGAACCATGAGTGAAGGAAAGACAGTATATACTGTCCATGTTAGAACATTCTGATTCAGATCTTCGATTTTTTATGCTTCATTGAACATTGCTGCCATAAATGGCCTAATAATATATAAAAATAATAAATATGCAAAATCAAAACGAAGGCAATTCATTAAAAACCTAGGCACACCTAAAAAAAATGTATCATTTCTTCCACGTGAATTGCGATAAAAAAATTGTTGGTGAATCTTTAGGGAAACTTCAGGCAAAAATAACGAATGCTTGCAAAAGGTGCTAAGTGTGTCCCGCAAAAAAAGGCCGAAAAACGAATAACACCTGCGAGACTGGTAACAAAAATATTTTCTTAGAATATGTTTTAACTTTCTGTGCTGACTGTGTACAAATAATAATGATTAGCAGTGATAATTTTTTGCTTTTTTCCAAGAATAATTTAGTTTCCTATAAAAAAGTGTCATTAAAATGTTAAGACTGATTGTCAATTTGGTAGAATTATGTTTAAGTAGAAGAGAATAATTTTGTTAATACTTTTCGTTTGTTTTTAAATACTGTAGTAAATATAATTCAAACATAGCTGAAAAACTAAACACAAATAACTATTATCACTTTTATTAATAAACTATTGAAATAACTGATATCTAACAAACGGATCTGTGAGACCCACCCCGCCGTCCGTGTAACTCTTTTTCACCCCCATGAGGCCGTGTTAAATTGAAATTAACATTGTGAAATAATATATAAAATAGTAAACAACATTCATTTTTATTACAAGACCACTTTATAATAAAGTTTTGTATTACAAATACATATTATATATATTATATTTTGTAATTAATTTACTTTGAAAACAAAATTGTTCTACAGAAATTCAAGAGCCACTCATTTTACAAAAAGGCTTAATATTCTTTTAGTTGGAAACTGAAGTTTTTGCCAAGCATCGTAAATAAACATTTACCGACCAACATTTAAATTTTAATTAATATTTTGTAATGTGATATTAATTAATAGTCGATCATACAAGTAATATTCGACTCTGTGTGTAGTTAAGCTTTTAATATAGTATGTTTATTTTTCAGTTTCAGACTGTATTCCGCATATAGCAGTGTACGCAAAAAGAAGTTAGATAAAAGTAAGACATTTCGTTGTCCATTTTCCAAAATCAAATAAAAAAATTGCAAATCTCAATACTATGCTTTGTTTTGTTATCAAAGGAAATAAATTTATTAATTTCACTAAATGGGCTCCAAATCCAAACTATCACATTAACAGTCAGACGTTACGCTTCTGCGATGTACTGAATTATATTTATTTTCTCGCTCTGTTTACAAGATAAAGGAATGGTCTCGAGTACTTCTACTCAATACAAAATGCTTATAAAATTCGGAGAACGGCTATTTGCGTAAAGCTGTAAAAAATTAACATTGACCGTCAACATACGTCTGTTTGCATGATTATGATTCAGATTCAGATTCAAATCCAGCTCAATGTTTGGTTCTGTTTCGCATAAAACCATTTTATTGAACAACTTTTGGTACACTTAATAAGATCTGGAGAGGTCACGCGTAGACGAGGGCAAAGTGAGCAACGGTATTGACATATAGTTAGTTCCCTAATCTCTACAATAGCAATTATCCACTTAAAAACTTTAGAAATTGGATTTAAATTTAAAATTATAAGATAATTACATTTTAAATGTAAACAGTTTGGTATTGAAATTGATTCGTACTCGGAGAATCGGTTTTAATTAAATTATTTTATTTGCCTAAGCTACGGCTGCTCGCCTCTCTCATTACATGAATTTAAGAACGGAAAATATTAATACGTTTCTTTTATCACATTATCTGTTGTTTAAATATTACCTTGCGTACCTATTAAGTAAGACACGTTGTGGCTATCTAAACTATATGTGAAATAATATGCTATAGTACAAATTATTGCTTCATGGCTTTGCAATATAACAAAAATTAGAAATCGGTCGTGGCGCAGTGTTTTTTTTTATTTTGTCATTCCAGAAATTTATAGTTACTATAATAACAACGTTAATTAGGAAGGCTTATAAATTTATAGTATTTGAAGGATACAAAGGTTTCATTAAGATCATTTGGATGTCACGCAAGATAGCTATTATTGTATTAAATGAAATTGTATCTTCAATGAAAAGATTTTTTTAACGATTTTTCTCAGCAAAACTGTTTTCCGAGCAGGTGGTAACTTTACATTAATTCAACGATTCATAAATGCTTGCAAAAGTCTTTTTGAATATAAAATATTTTGAATTTGAATTTGAATATTAATATCTAGCTTTTAACTGCAGATTCGCCCTCGTGATCCAATAGGAATGAAATAGTTATGTACACATAACATATTCTAAGTGCTGGAAGTAATTCTTACCGCAGGTATAGTGGGTTTCAGCTAAACTATTAATAAAATAATATAAATTTATTATGAAATATTTATTTTAATTTATATTTCCGAATTTTTGTTCCCCAACGGAGAGTCTTAATACTAGGTTCCCTCTGCCTACCCTGCGTGAAGCTGATTTAATATATTTTATTTTATTAGTTTATTAATAGGCTATTGATAGGCCAGTCGTAGCATAAAGTGTGACTGTAAACGCTGCTGATTGGTAAAAATGGTTGTGGGTTCAATCCCCACTCAAGGAAATGAAATATTTATTTAAATGTATGTTTCCATTTCTTCGCTCTGGTGTCGAGACTAGGCGCGACGTTGAGTTCCGCCACTCAACACGCAATGTTTCAAGAATTCAGCGGCAGTTGCAGAAAGGAGTGTCTTAACACTAAGTTCCCTCTGCCTACTGTGTGCGGGATACAGCGTGAAGCTCATAGGCTCATGATATACGAGTATAGCCATCATCGATAATAGTCAATCCAACACACAAATATATTTCAATTTGTTGCAGTAATTTCTAAAATTAGCGCGTTCCACCAAACAAACTTTTCAGTTTTATAATGTACATATCTATATATATAAAAGGACTTGTGCTGACTGACTGAGGTAAGACGCACACAGAGCCGTAACCGCTTATGGTAGAAACGTGAAATTTGGGCAGATGTTTATTTTCATATTTTGGACATCCACTAAGAAGGGAATTTGGAAAATTTTAACCCTAAAGGGATGAAATAGGGGTTTAAAGTTTGTATCGAAAAAAAAATTAATCTGTACCGATTTTTATAAAATTTGAAATTCAGACTCTTAAAAATATTTCATTGAATACGTGTTTCATGGTTTTTAAGAATTCACCCCCTAAGGGTTCAAATAAGGGGTTGAAAGTTTATATGGAAAAATCTTTAAATTGCCACCGATATTTATAAAAATTTAAATTCAGACTGTTAAAAATATTTTATCGAACACGTGTTTCGTGGTATTTTTAGAATTCACTTCTAATAAGCGGGCCAAGCCGCGCGCGCCCTCTAGTATAGTATAAGTTTGAGTATAAAAAAATCTGTAAGAAATGACTTCAATAGTAAAAAAACCGCCTTGGTGGCCGCCACTATTCTATTAAGTTAGGTGTTTTTTTTTTAATATAGACTTTTTTACTGTGTAACGTACATTTTTTATTTGGCTTGATTTGAACCCCCACTTATAATTAAGTAACAATACAAGTAAATATCTACATACATATGTATGTACATGTATGTTGAGTTTGTAAGCGATCTGACTAAACATGTGAGTCAAACTCAAAGTTTCAGCTTTAATCGACGTAGTACGGTATTCCTACATAAAGCTATCCAACAAAGTCAGAGTCATGACATGCCACTTTTGTGTTGGTTAATCGACGTATGGAGGTTTAGTCGAAAATAAGTATTTTGGGAAGTGTGAAATCAATTTCTTGGAGCAGCAATTTTTTTTAATATAAATTTAACTATTTAGCCATAGCATACCGTTAATCATTATATCTATATCTAATATATTTGTTTTAAATATACCTAAATAAATATTAATATAATTCAAGCGGGCATAGCCGCACGGAGGCCGCTAGTCCTTAATATTGTAGAAAACGTAGAGACGTGTAGTCCTTTTTTGCAGCATCACGCTTTTTCTCGTATAACAGGGTAAAGAGAGGAACCTGTCCGTTACCCTCGTAATGCCAAATTTATAAGACATTGCATGACAAGCTGTGGAATTTAACGCCGTGTTTTTTATAAGTGGAGAGAAATTAAAATAATTTAAATATAATTTAAAAAGTTTCTAACACTCTGTCCCAATATGATAGCATTAAAAAGTAAATGACTATTAGATTTTAACCTCAAATTTCCATCTTCGGGATTGAATTTAAATGTTTAATTATCAGTACAACTGTTCCCTTGTTCAATATTTGCTTTGTAAGGCTAGTTAGCTGAAATTAATTCGATAACAACGCTGAGTAACCACTATGTTAGTTGTGTAAATTTTGTTATCAAAAGCTGTAAACTGTATTATAAAACGATAGATTACATATATTTTGGTTCTGATCTTCTTTTGCAAACTGTCATTGCATCGAAGGAACGGGTGCTCGAGTCACGTGCGAATAGAGGCCCGCATTGCTACTGGAAGCCAGGGGGTAGAAGGCAGTGCGCACATTTCCAATTTTTCTATGCGTACGGAGCTACTGCGGGGGGAGGGTCATAGATGTTCTAACGCAAGTTATTGAGGCCGCGGATAGTTTTGAAAAAATGATGAGGAAAATTAAGATTGTCCGTATTTTTTTTAATATGACAAATTCCAATAATAGGGCAACTAGTAATATCATGTTAAGGCAAATAAAACTAGAAGCTAGAGTTATTATATTTATTCAAATACATCACACTTAAGTATTAAACAGTATATTTAAATTGTGCAAAAGCTTAGGTTACTAAAATTATAATTATAATAATATGATAATGTAAGGGAAGGTTATTTATTAATAAAATCTTTTATTGATTATAAAATATATTAAGTTAATACACGAATTTATTAAATTAATAAATAATATATTTTTTATTCTAATTTGCAATTCTTGAATATGTACATTACAAATCGAAATTAAATTAAATCAGCTTCACGCTGTCTCCCGAACACAGCAGAGTAGGGAGAGGGTAGTATTAAGACACTCCGTTCCCCATTTACCGCCGAGTTCTGGAGGCATTGCGTGTTGAGTGGCGGAACTCAGCGCCGCGCTTTGCCTCGACACCAGAGAGAAGAAATGGCAATATAAATGTAAATAAATATTTCATTTCATCGCGTAGGGATCAAACCCACAACCAGTCGATTTTACAGCCACACTTTGTGCCCCCTGCGCCACGACTGGCCTTAATGAACATTACAATTTTGTGTATATACATTAATAGTATCTAACATTATATAATATAAAATTAACAATTGGGATTTGGGTTATATGGTCACTATCGACAGCATATTATGTCTTTCACACACTAAACACTCCGTCATGCGAAGAGGGAAGAGCACAGGAGAGAGAAGCGCCTGTCCAAAATATGGTGAGCGCTGTAGGAAAGAGTGAGAGAGAAGAGGCCTGCCTGCCGCTTCTGTATGCGTGAAAGAAATGGAAGCCAGACATACTAGCGCCGTTACACGTTACGTAACGAAACGGTTTACCCTCCCATAAAGAGTTATCATTTCAAAAATAATTTATGCCTTCGAGTGGGAACCATCATGTTATGCATACTGCTTATGCATACAGCAGGACAGTCAGACGGAACCTACTTTTGAAACACTCCATTTAGCACTTTACGTCTAATTTTCGAGACACTTGTTATTGAGTGGCAAAAATATATGTAACTAATAACAATACAGAATTAATCTTATAATTTTCTCAAGACAAATAAGTCTATTTAATATTTTCTTTGAAGAATTGCTAAATCAGTATTCAGGGCAGTTGGGTACCATCGTTTCAGCTTCAACGATATCTTTGGGAAAGCGATCATAAAGTCCCAACAAGATATCATTTTGGGTGGTAGATCTAACAAACTACATTTACTTTTTACCCTTTAAGGTTTTAAAGGAAAAATATCTTTATTCTCATAGACCAAAGACTGAAAATTTAAGAATGGGAAATTTCTTCGAAAATCAAGTATTGTGCCATACGTTACATAGGTATAAAGTCTAATGCTCTTATTACGTATATAACATTTTGGTAGTTAATAAGAATGGTTGGAGGCCAGTCGTGGCGCAGGGGCACAAAGTGTGACTGTAAAACGACTGGTTGTGGGTTCGATCCCCACTCGAGAAGATGAAATATTTACTTAAATTTATATTTCCATTTCTTCGCTCTGGTGACAAGTGCGGCGTTGAGTTCTGCCACTCAACACGCAATGCGTCCAAAATTCGGCAGAAACGAAGTGTCGAAACGAAGTGGGGAACGAAGTGTCTTAATATGGTCTGCTTACCCTGCAGTGTGCGGGATACAGCGTGGAGCTGATTTATTTTTTTATTTTTATAAGAATGATTACTAAGCTTGCTGTTATTCGTTCAGTTGTCGATTAAAGATTACATTTATTTCATAAATATTTGTTTCTTGTATTATCTTATCTGTCTAGTACTATTGAATTTTCGTAGTAATTTTATTTAATTTTAACAATAAATTGACCGCTGCATAGATTAGAAGTATAAGGATGTAGCAAATAATAAAAGAAACGTAATACAGTAAAAAAAGTACAGATAAAAAATATTTTTTATTAAAAAGAAAGACTTCAAAGAAATTAGTTACTATAAGAATAGGCCATTAAATTTCTTATTATTCAGTTATAATTACGTCAGCCTTTTAACAAACAATTTTTTATTGCCGCTTCGCTTCACTTCAGTGTTAAAACTCTCTGTTTTTCGTTACAAATAACAAAAAATACACTCTTCGACGAAAAATAAAAGCACAATTCAATCATAATAAATAATAGAATTTGTAAACATTCTTAAATAGGTGTTAAAGTATGAATTCCTTAGACAAATGACAATCACGTAATGTTGCTTATCCAGCTTACGTGACGCTATCATGCTTTATTTCAATGTATGTGGTTATTTATAGAGGGGATGTATTACGTTCATGCATATTGTGAGATCTAAAATGTCACTGTAGTACGACAAATCTTGTTAATATAGTAAATAAACGCGACGGTTTTGGGTTCAATTTCCACTCGAGGGATTATGTTTAGTCTATTTTCATTTCCTCTGGTAGTTAGAGCGCAGCGTTCCCGCCACTCAAAGAACACGGGGAATGGAGTGTCTTTACATTAGGTTCCCTTTGCTTTCCATGTCTGTGAACGGTGGTATTCATTTTTTTACTTTGTTTCTATATTTAGAGTATTAGTAGTCGTTTCTATACTTGTTCGAGGTGGCGAAAAATAGATGATAAAACATTCGTTTCTTTTCCACCAAAATGTTTATCAGAGCAGATCTTAACTCGAAAATATAACGATGCGTGGAAGTGTTGGTGTCCTAACACTATTTTTCCATTGCCTAACCTGCTATATACGGGATACAGCATGAAGCTAAAAAATATATTTTTGCATGTATTACTTTTAAGTAAACACGTAGTACTTAACATGTTAAAGAAAATACAGGGCGATGGTAATGATTAATGTCGATGTAAATTAATCGAGTATCGAAAGATTTACCAATTGATGGATGACTGTGAACTTAAATAATTTAGCTGAC
Source organism: Heliconius erato x Heliconius himera (assembly GCA_013421005.1). Lineage (NCBI taxonomy): Eukaryota > Metazoa > Arthropoda > Insecta > Lepidoptera > Nymphalidae > Heliconius > Heliconius erato x Heliconius himera. Next base: position 25,547 of record JAATLQ010037420.1, read on the forward strand.
ACCGTTTCAAATTAGTCTGCTTAGAATTATTTGAAATAAGGCTAAGTGCAAAAGAAGGAAGGTTTTATCATTTTCCCACGCAGCATGGTAGACAAAGGAAACCTAATGTTAAGACACTCCGTTCTTCACTTTCTGACAAATTCTGGAGGCATTGCGTGTTGAGGGGCAGAACTCAACGCCGCGCTTAGCCTCGACACCAGAGCGAAGAAATGGAAACATAAATTTAAGTAAATATTTCATCTCCTCGAGTGGGGATCGAACCCACAACCAGTCGGTTTTACAGTCACACTTCGTGCCCCTATGCCACGACTGGTCTCACTCGCTTTGTCTACTAGAGCGGAGAAATAAAAAACAGGTTAAATATAATCATTCCCACGAGTAGGGTTAGAACTCGCAGCTGTCGCGCTTACATTTAGACGCTGTCCCACTGCGCTATTACGACCTTAATCTAAAATAATGGTAGTGATCGGAAAACTAGGAAATACTATATTTTCATTTCCTCGCACGCCAGTACTCCTGCACCACGACTGGCCACAAATTAATTTATTAAATTTATAATTAATTCGATTTTAGTTATAAATTTTGAGGTATATTCAAAAGTAAGGTGGCGTGTTTGCTCGCTAACCTCAGAAATGGCTTAACTAATTTAATTAAGTTTTCTCAGATATGAAGATGTACCTTTAGCGAACCGGTGGTATATTATTTGACATATAAAAAATAAAGTATGTAATTTTTTATTTCGAATATATTTATTTATAATTTTCACTATTGTATTTTAGTAAACTTTTACTAACATTTAGTGTTTGTTTTGCTAAATCAAGAGTACACCGATTTAGTGTATTTATTTAATTTCAACCAATCCGAGCGGAAATCGAACCCACAACAATCATATTTAGAATCTGCCCTTCTATCCATTATTAATATTTTCTTCAACTTATAAGTAGGAACATACACGCTTATACTAACACCACACCTACAATATGCAAATGTCCAGAGTTCCAAACTCAGCGTTATCTTTCTGTTTCGCAAAGAGATCTACGTGTTCAGTTCAAGCTTTTAGTTTGCTTATTGTAATATTTTGTATCTGTTTAAATCCTTTTGCGTCTGATCTGATATGTTTATAACGATACTGTAGTGTTTGCTTTACATTTAGTATATCTATTTGAACAAATATTGCTTTATTTTAACCTCACGCTGTATCTCGCACATAGCAGGGTAGGCAGAGGGTGCCTGGGAATCTAGTGCAAACGCACCGTCGATTTTTTGAGGCATTGAATATTCAATGGCTGAATTCAAAGCCGTACTTTGTCTTGTTACCAGAGCAAGGAAATAAAAATATCCATTCCCCCGAGTGGAATCGAACCCACAACCGTCGCTCTTGTGCCGCCACACGGCGGCCTCACACGTTAATATGTTTATATTTAGTAATATATTTGTTTATACAAATTAAAAAAAGTATTTTTTTTAATCTTTATCTATATTATATACGGTTCGCTTCACAAAAACATAAATAAGACATACTACAGACATCTCTAAGACCTCTAAAATTATTAATGAGTTGGAGTATACTTATCGTAAACAAAAAGTTTATTTTATTATTAATTTCTGAGAAATTTATGGTCAAACATACACTTTCAACTTAGCGTGATTTGGCAACATCCGTTGCAAAATTTTCGCCAACTTTCCGAGACGTTGCGTGTTGAGTGGTGGAGCTGTCTTCTTACAAGAGCGAGGACAAAAGTTCATTCCCATGAGTGGGACTCTAGGCCCAATACGCTACCTTGGCGTCATCATTATTATAAATTATGTAAAATTAAAAAAAAAATACTGCATTAAAATCCTTTTTTATATTCTTTTTATTAAAACCAATAATTTCATAATGTCTTATAATATAATCAGATCAAAATTAAATATTCACATCCAATTCTTTGTGGAACTCAAACGCCATTCATTTTCTTTGGATCGACATTTTGCGTAATTTTTCTCTCATAAACTTGGCCAAAACTTTTTTCAATTCGAACTTTTAATGTGACAGCTCGGTATTTGCTATCTGTTATAAGTTCTTGCCATACATTCATGAACTTCTTTTAAATTATTCAGTAAAATGCCTTGCTACCAAAAAAGACGAAATTACTTTGACTTAATCTATTTAGATTAGATTAGAGAAGAATTTCGACGTAGCATGTCAACGTATGACTTAATCAAAGCCTATGGACGGATTCCAAGAGGCGCAAGTTCGAGTCCCGCTATGTCCAATTTCTTATACGTTTCCTAAAATAGAAAAAATACGTTTCTTTCACACAATTACTACAATATTTATGGCAATACAATAAAAAGCCCAGCAAAACTTTAACAAAAGTATAATATACCAATGATGCAATATATATAACGATAAAAAAATATGACTGAATTGTCAAAGTGATCTAATCCTGAGCGTTTATTTTAAAGAGGCACGGAATTGAGTCCTGCTGTGATTCTGTTAAATTAAAAAATATATATAATACAGAGAATCGCTACAGAGTAACTTCAACCTCAAAATGTCTTTTTTGTTATGTTTTTAGGGTTCCGTACTTCAAAAATTAATAAAAGAACCATTTTAAGATCATTTTGCCGTCTGCCCTCCATCTGTCAAAAACATTTATCTCGAGATCGCGTGGACGTATCAACAAAAATATATCAAATATTCAAATCTACGGGACCTTGGAGCACAGATCAATGAAGATTAAAGGATATTAAAAGATAGTAGCATTTATGAGTGGTTTTTGATATATTTTATATAAAATTAGCCGCATATTGAAAACCTATCCCGTGAACTTAATTCTGTGAAATTTGGCAAGAAGTAAAATTTCGCATGTAGTTAGTTAGAGAGTGTGGAGCATTAAGCGAAGGATTCTCGAATTTCCTATGGGAACGACAAAAGGCTTACTATTTCCTGTCTTAAAGTCTACGAAAACAAGTGGCAGGCAACGACTAGTAACGAATATTAAACAATAATATTATTATAAATTATAATTATATACAAAATGGTATATAATTATACCATATAATAATTAATTGCGGGGTATTAAGTGTAATTGAGGTATGTTGGTCGATCAAATCTCAATTTTTTTATTTAGCAATTTTTTTAATAGCGTCACGTTATACCTCTCATATATCAGAGTAGGCAGTGGAGTGTGGAGTGTTAGTGAGAGAGTGGCGGTGTTCAATGCTGCGCTATATGTATCATGTTTGTAGAAAAAGAAAACCTCACTGAGAGAGATGCATTATTTTCAATACCGCTATGGTAGACAAAGTACGACGTTGTAATCCACTACATGTCATGTCATGTCACACAATGTCTTGAATTCAGACGAGAAATTGGGTACGGAGTGTCATAACAATAGGTCACTGTATATTTTTAAGATTGTTTCTTCCTACATGCGTTATAAAACGTGAATTTGTATGTATATTGTAGCATTTTACCAAATCTCCGATTCAAATTCACAATCTCAAAAATATAAAAATTTAAATCTTTTGTACCAAACTATTAAATCCAAGGGGCCATTACCCCAAATGAGAACAAGTTAAATTTTTATTCAGTACTCTGCGCTATACATAGACGCCATCTGACTTCTTATCACGTACTCGTGGTCCGTTGGAAGCCCGGATTTAAGTCTGGTAACGTTGCATATTTGCTAGTTTCAGTGCATGCCGCCTGCATTTTGAGTGTTGATTCCGAATTCCCTTGGTTTGGCTAACAAAAATTGAAGAGATATTTTTCTGTTTAATTATTTGTGGTATGTTTTTTTAATTATGTATTTTTTTTATTTAAATATCGAGGCCGGTCGTGGCGCAGCGGCACGAGGTGTGACTGCTAAATCGACTGGTTGGGGGTTCGATCCCCACTCGAGGAGACGAAATATTTACTTAAATTTATATTTCCATTTACATACAGCGTGAAGCTAATTTAATTTAATTTATTTTTTATTTTATTTATTTAAATAAATAACGTTGAATTCAATTGTTTTTGATTATTTTAATAGAATGTAGTATAAAAATAAATATAGTTCCAGTGGAAAGAGGAGATTATGAGATAACATCAAAAGGAAATGACAAACACATGATACTAAACGGACGTCATACAAAAGCATTTGGCAAAAAATAAACTCTCAGGAACTATTGGTTCGAATTGAAAATACATTTTTATGTTGGATTGCCCTTTTATCGAGTAAGGTATATAATAGCCTATAGCTATATAAATGAGCTTCACGATGTATCCCGCACACAGCAGGGTAGGTAGAGGGAACCTAGTGTTAAGACACTACGTTCTCCACTTGCTGCCGAGTTCTGGAAGCATTGCGTGTTGAGTGGCGGAACTCAACGCCGCGTTTTGCCTCGACATCAGAGCGAGAAGAAATCAAAATAAAAAGGTATATAAATATTTCACTTCCTATATATATGCATTAAAATGATTAATATACATAAATTAGGATTATGCTACTAAAGTTAAAAATGGTATGTGACACGCAAAGGAGAAAGGGCGCGTCAAATATACACCATTTGTGGCTATTACTTGATTATAGTCGCGTGATTGTCATTTAGTGGTCAGAAACAAATTCATATACGAAGCAGTCGTGGCACATGGGCAAAAGCGGTTGCTGCAAACATGACGTTTGTGGGTTCAATTTTAACTTAGTGGCGATTATTTTTCCCGACTGCTAAGGAAGGGTTATGTTTTTCGCGCGTATCTTGTATGTATGTAATATTCTTTATTACCTCGTATCTCCAGAACCGCTGAACGGATTTACATATTTGAGGTATCGATAGAATCGTATTAGCAGCCCAAATGTTCTTAGTTAGGTGACGTTAATAAAAAATAATCATGGCGGCTGTGGTACGCCATTGGACTTAGTGAAAAAAAAAATTCGTTTCGAATACTACAATATGGGTATAATTCAAGAGCTCAATTTCAGGATTTCAAAAAGGTATATCATGATTATCATTACCATAATAAAAACTAACAAAAAAATGAAAAAAAAAAATATTTGTAAAAACAAAAACCCCGACTGCATCATACTAAAAAGAAAATAAACAAGTCCAATAGTTTATTAGGATTAACAGTCGGGACCTATAAGTAATTCTTCAATCAATAAAATCTTTACCAGGAACCCCGCATAATTGAAAGAGGTCCCGACTGTTAATTCTAATAAACTATTGGGCTAGTTTATTTTCTTTTTAGTATGATGCAGTCGGGGTTTTTGTTTTTACAAATGTTTTTTTTATTATTTGTTCGCTCTGATAACGAGGCAAAGCGTGGCGATCAGTTGCGCCACTCAATACACAAAGCCTCTTAGTGTTCTCTCAGTATTTTGATGGGAACGGAATGTCTTAACACCAGGTTTCCAGGTTCTCTCTGCCTACCCTTCAATACTACGACACAACGTGAATTAAAAAAAATCTTCACTTTAAAGTTAAAAAGAGGTTAGTTCTCTAATTTTTTTCTTATTTATTTTAAAGCTATCGCACACTGTGCTACGTGCTGCACTCTTTCCTAACACAAACGTCTTCTAGAACCTACGCCTTTCTTATAGTTCATACATCACCAAAAACTAAAATACATCTTCTAATATGTTTATTTTTTTATACATATGTTCACGCCGTATAAGGCAGGATAGGCAAAAGGAATCTAAGGTAACAAATGTTAAAATACTTCGTTCCCGATTTTCCGCCCAATTTTTGAGACATGGCGAAATACAACGCTGCGCTTTGTCTAGTAGTTAGAGCGAGTGTAAATAATTGTTTCTCCGAGTAGGAATCGAACACATAACTGTCAAGTTTACAAACAGACTCATTTTTGCTTTAAGATCTTTCACAGATAAAATTTAATTATTTCTAATAATTAATTCGTTAGTCTAAGAAAATTTTAGTCTAAGAAAATGTGATTTTGAAGAGCTACTGTAGTTTTTGTTTTAATACTTAATGTACCTAATTAGAATATTCAGAGTCTTCTCGCAAGAAATATTGATTAAAAATTTAGAATGGCCTGGCTTTTAGTAACAATGTGAAGTATTTTCTTTAGGAGTACAACAAAACAAATTATTCGTTCCAAAAGAAAAGAAGGAGAATTTGTTTCTTTACAATATTCTAGCAAAGATAGGGAACACTAAAAAATGACGCAAACATCACAAATTTCCGTCGTGTGTCTTAGTCTGCCATGGTTGCAGGATGGGGTCACAGAAAATGAGAAACGACCTGTCATTAAACATCATCAACATTCCTTCAACTTGTTCCAAATTTAAAATACATGTAGTTAAAATGCAAAAACTACCCACGGACGCATATAATATGTATGTTTATTCAACCCCTAAAAAAAAGCTATCAATATCTCATTTTATCTCATTTTTACGAAGTCCTTGTGGCATAATAACATAGCTAAGAACCACCAAATTCAATACTCGTTATTTCAGGAGGAGTAGGAGGCTCGAGAGCCACAGACAGATACTCGTACATAGACAGATAGACAAACAGACATGTCCAACTTATAACATGGAGGATGTTTTACGTCGGGGGTTAATAATACATCTACAGTATTAAAACAAATGGTACATTTTCTAGGAGTTTTTTAATGAAGGGAAATATTATTAATAGCTTGAAACCAAACCAAACCCGGCGTTGAGTTCTATCATTCAATATGCAATGTCTCGAAAAAATTATAAAAAGTGAGAAACGGAATATCTTATTTCTAGGTTTTCTATCTACTCTATGGTTTAAATATACAATTTATCCATAAGAAATCATGTAAAATAGTTTCCGAAATTAAAATAAATATGGTTATATTTATAAATATCGTCTATCTAACAACTTCCTTTACATTATCATAATGTGATACAATAACAAGAGTAGAATTTTCGATCAACATACAAAATGCAAAACATGCAGTCCAGCCAAATGCGTCTGCCGGATTTATGCTCAGATCTCTTCTGTACTAGAACATTACGTGACTTGGATGTCAACTATCCTTATATAAACGATACATGTATAGAGAGGAGAACTTAGAGATAGAATGTCGATTATTTTATTTTTCTGTGGTTGCCTTTGCGTTGCCCTTTTGTGACACAGGTGGAAAAAATTATTTATATTATATACTTATGTGTCCAAAAGTGACAAGGAGAAAGATCGCCCAATCTTTCTCGGGTGAACAGCGCCGGTGGGAAAGAAATTTTTACATTTATATACTTAATACTTTAACATTGAAAAATTAAGTCGTAGGTTAATTTAGATTAAGTTAGGTTTAGACATTTTTTTTTCTAATATCGGAGACAGTTGTCTGTTGTTAAAAATAGGAAGCGGCTAACGTTTTTTAAATTAAATTAAATTAAATTAGCTTCACGCTTTATCCCGCACAGCAGGGTAGGCAGAGGGAACCAAGTGTTAAGACACTCCGTTCCCCATTTTCTGCCGACGTTAACGTTTTTTAAAAACATAATAAAAATACTTACTCATATAGTCTATATATTTTAAGTTATTCGGAAAGAGATTCTATGTAATTGCAATAAGTGATATGTATCAACCAATAACATTACTTCACACGAGTTTCCTTCCAATAAGAGCCGTTGCCTACAAGCAACTGCCTCGATTGACACAATTCCATTGCTTTTATAATTTTTTTACCTATACCTATATATTCTCTTTTACATGAGTTTGATAGCAGCACTATATAAATTAGGTTAGATTTATATTTATAAATAAAAAATAAATCAGCTTCACGCTGTATCCCGCACACAGTAGGGTAGGCAGAGGGAATCTAGTGTTAAGTCACTTCGTTCCCCAATTTCTGCCGAATTCTGGAGGCATTGCGTATTGAATGGCAGAACTCAACGCCGCGCTTTGCCTCAACACCAGAGCGAAGAAATGGAAATATATATTTAAGTAAATATTTCATCTCCTCGAGTGGGGATCGAACCCACAACCAGTCGGTTTTAAAGTCACACTTTGTGCCACTGCGCCACGACCGGCCTTAATTTATATTTTTACTAGCGACCCGCTCGCGGCTTCGCCCGCTTTAACTATTTAATTATTCATATAATGTATCTATGTTAGCAAAGCACTTAAGATTACTAATGTGAAAATTATTTAAACCTTCATGCAATCCACATTTTCGTAGTTCCAATAAGGATGTTCCAATTGTTTAAAAAAAACACACTTAAACAAATGACATAAACAACAGAAAACTTAAACGAAAGAAATTATAAACAACAGACTACCTACTGTTTTCTTAAACTAAAATACTTAAACGGAAGAAATTATGAACATAAGACTACCTACTATTCTATTAATGAAAAAAGACGAAACTAAATATATTAAACTCCAATTATCCAATACGTGCAATCGCATCTAAATCTACTTTGCTACAGACAGAGGCAGGCGGGGGCGGCGGACGCTCTTCTATAAGCAAAACGTCGCGGGGCGCGGGAGGACGCACGGTGTGTGGCGAGCCGTTTCGCAGCAAGTTTTTGATATTGTAACAACTTCTAAAGTACTTATTAAAATGAAAAACAGTAAAAGACAGTTTTGATCTACATTACTTACTACAACGTAACTAATATACTTATTTATATGCTGAGAGTAAGGTAATAAATGAAACTTGCGCCAAAACTGCGGTTTATAGCCGGCGTGGTGTGTCAACAATTAAATGCGTTTTTCTCTAAAATTATTCGTAGTTTCAAAATAGTGTAAAAAGCAAATTTTATCTTCGTTTAACGTATAAAACTAATAAAGTATTTAAAAGGATAAGGATTGATACTATTATGGACAAACTTCCCTCACAATAAAAAATATATTCAAATTACTATTTTTAGACAGTAATATGCTCACTGTATGTTATCCTTAGAAGACACGAATATGCTGTCGCTGACTTTTTTGTAGATTTTATTAAGAGGAACAATACTTTAGTACATTGTTTTCATGTAGGACTTACCATTAAAGCAGCGTATGCGTGAAAGTGTCTCAACGGGTAGGACTTTATACACATTTATCATATTTATGTCAAATTACAATAAAATATACATATAATATACTATATATAAACCTTTCCTGAGAAATACTCTACATAATGGTGAAAACCTCATCAAAATCCGTTGGGTGGTTTAGAAGAAGATCACTTAGAAAGGCCAGACAGAGACGAAATGCGTTCTTATTTTATAATATATAGAGATAGAGATAGAGATAGAGAAGAGATAGAGATAATAACTAAAATTAGTTCTTTTAAAAATCTTATTTTCTGTAGTCTTTCATAAATTCAAATTATTATTTGTTTGAATACAGTTTTCCAAGTAACTTTGAATCATCTAATAATTTTGCATGTAGTTTTTTGGGGTTGGCACAAGCGTGTGATTTGTTACGCAACGGTTGTGGATTCGATGCCCACACAGAGTAATGAATTATTATTAATTAATATTTTCATTTTTTTGCTTTGGCAAAGCATAGCGTGTAGTTCCACTACTCAACACGCAAAACCTTGAATTCAGCGGAAAAAAATGGGGAACGGAGTGTCTTAACACTAGGTTCCCTGTCTGAACTACTACTTGCGGAATATAGCTAAAAAAAGTCTATTGGAGAGTTTAGGCGACTCAAAGGGTTTCTTGAAATTCCCATGGAAACGAAAAAATCAAGGGTTTTCATTTTATATCTTAAAATCTATGCGAAAAGTAGCAGGCGATGACTAGTGTATAAACAATTTTACAAATGGAAAATTTAAATGTTACGATATTGGAAGATTTTCTATTAGCTATATTTTTAAGATTTGAATCTTTTATGTGTACTTATAAATATAAGACTTGAATTTAGGATTTCGTGGTGCAGGGGCCAACGTTATGGGTTTGTTTCCACTCGGGAAAATGAAATATTTAATATCTTTATTTCCTCGCTATGGTATCAGACAAAGCGCGGCGTTGAGTTCGGCAACTTAAAACGGAATTCCTCGAAAATTTGTGTGTCACAAAATCTCTTAACATGAGGTTACCTTTGTGGGTTGAAGTTTTAATAAAAGATCATAATTTATTCAAAGCGTCGAATATTAGTCGTAACTCTCAGCTAAAAGAAGCTCGCGAGTATAAAGTTCTGAAGGAAATGAGTCAAACATTGGAACTTAATGTTGATCTAAATTATCAAATTTTGGAGGAAAAAAGACGGCATAATCTTAATTTTTTTCTTTCCACTTTCCGACTTGTTAGAGACTTCGTTTATTGGGTGGCGAAACCCAACGCCGTGCTTTTTCAAACTGAATTGAAAAAATTAAAATTATTAGATAAAATTATTCCCACAACTATAAATCTAACTAAGGCAAACGACGAGTCTACTTTCTATTTGTGCCACAATGCATTACTATAAAATAATTAATTTAATTCATTTCTCATAAATATATGTATTTATAGAGATATCTTAGCTTTTTGCTGATGCTGTAGAGCTTTGACCCAAATACTACACTACAAACAGTCATTTATAAGCTCCTAAGTTGAAGGTTATAAGGAGCTTGTCACATATATTTAGAATAACCGGAAAATATATAAATGTTTAATTCTATTATTTGGTTTGGTTTATAGTTCAACGGTTAACGATGTCTCGAATTCAGGGAGAGAGTGGAGAATAGAATGTCTAGACACCGGATTCTCTTTGCCTACCTTTGCAAGGCTAGGGAAAACGTGAAGTCACTTTGTCAATCCTTTTTTTTAAGCTCCACATATTATTTTAACTTAGTTATTATTTTACACATAGCAGGGTAGGAAGAGGAAACCTGGGAATATCGCGTTAAGACGCTTTGTTCAAATTCTCGAGGCAAATACTTCGGTATTTTTTGTAATTTATTAAGAATCTCAAATTGCATATTTATTTGAGTATTACTATGATCAATATAGATCGATCAGTATATATTTGAGGGCACTCAAATATTATGTATTATTTTAGCTTTGACTTAAGTGTTGAGTGGCGGAACTCAACGCCGTGCTGTACATGGTTACCAAATAAAAAATTAAATAACCTCGCACCCTCGAGTGAAAATAAAAGATATTATAAACTGAGTTTATACCAAGTGTGGCTATAGCCTGAACCACAGCTGAATATGTATTACGTATCATAAAGTGAGATGTATAAGAAATAGGAAGGGTGGCATAATAAACTTGCTGTACCAACTTTGACTTATAAATACATACGTATATATTACAATAATACTAATCCTTAATAATTTAGTCGTATAAATTAGTTTTTCTTAAGCAGCTTCAAGTTTTTTTCCGCATAGTAGAGTAGGCAGAGGGAACCTGGGAAACCAATGGAACCAAAAAAAAGGAACCCAATACTTCCGTTTCTTCCGCTAATTTATGGAGGCATTGCGTGTTGAGTGGCGTAACTCACTGGTGAAAGTATTTTTATAAAATATTACATGCATATTTTGTTCTAAATTTCGCACTTTGGCTCGTTGACAGAGAAAATATAAATATTAATATAAATTGAACCTACAATCTGTCTGTCTGTCAGCGTTTACAGCCGCACGCTTGTGCTCTTGCCTCAAAGACTGGTCTCAAAACAAATAAAAATACAAAAATTTATAATAATTTCTCTGAGTAAGGATTGTATGAGGCGTTGTCCCACTGTCGGCCCATCCACAACGGTCTACAAAATATATTGAAAGACCGTTTATGTAATTTTATAACTTTACGCATATCCCATGTATGGCAGAGCAGATTAAGATAACGTAGTGTGAAGACACTGCCTTCCCCACTTTTCGACGGATTTTCACAACTATGCGTGTTGAGTGGCGGAACTTTTTTATTATCACAAGTAGGAAAGTGGGGAACGGAGTGCCCTAACACCATGTTCTGTCTGCCTTATTATATACAGCGTGAAGCTGCTAATTTAGTAATTGGCCCTACAGCTATTACTTATAGCATACTACAATCCTTGTAGTTAAATTGCCATATGATTGCTCCATATTGAATTGGAATTGCGCCGTAATGGATTTAGGTTCGATCTCTATTATAAAAACGTTCAATTAAAAAAGTATTTTACATTTCAAAAGTTTACAATGAAAAGATGATCAAAAAATATTCATCACTTTATTAAAAAATCGGTGAAAGTATTTTTATGAAATATTACAGTATGCATACTATGATCAAAATAATATATATTTTTTGTTGAAAAAATAAATTTCGAGAATTGGTAATATTTCTTCATTTCTTCGCTCTGGTGTCGAGATAAAGCTCGGCGTTGAGTCCCGTCACTCATCACTCAATTCCGGAATTTGGCGGAAAGTAGGAAACTGAGAGTCTTAACCATTAGCTTCTATCTGCCTACCCTGCTGTGTACGGGATACAGCGTGAAGATGATAATTTTTTATATTCCTTATATTATTTTATATAAATGAACACATATTGTAATAAAAACGAAAGATATATCAATAACGGGTCCCATGCGAACGGTTATGGAAAATTGAAGTAAAAGTAATTTTACTGATCAATGCATGGTAGATGCTTTTGTGATAAATTTGTAGTTGAGAGAAATATTTACTTAAATTTATATTTAGATTTCTTCGCTCTGGTGTCGAAGCAAAGCGCGGCGTTGTGGTCTACCACTCAACACGTAATTCCTCCAGAATATGGCAGAAAGTGGGGAACGGAGTGTCTTAAAACTAGTGCGGGATACAGCATGAAGCTGATTTGATAATTTTTTCGTCCTTCACGCTTTTTCCCCGCATAGAAGATTATAGATTACATTACATCATCATTAGCGTTATAGCAATAACTAATAAACTTCCTCGATAAATAAACTATCCACAATTTTTCCAGCTTCACGCTGTATCCCACAACAGCGTCGGCACAGGGAACTTGGGAATCCAGTGTTAAGACACTCTTTTCCTCTTAATGACACTTCCGTTCCTCACTTTTCACCGAATTCTGGACACATTGCGGGTTGAGTGAGGAACTCAACTGCACGTTTCTCGTCGTTACCATAGCGAGTGAATGAAAATATTAAACACTTTATTTTCACGAGTGGAAATCGAATCCACAACCTGCAAACCTGCGCTGCTATAGTCGAAAACTTATTCGACTTGCTTCTTCTTCTCCACCAGGACTGGCCATATGTTAACACTCTATTTCGTATCTAAGTACCTATACTATAAAACCATTAATTATTATCATACTACAGTACAGTTCACACATAAAAAACGTATGAGCAAAAACGGTTAAATTACGTTGCGGTTCCGCACAACCAGTTAAAACTTGCGAATTACTGTTTGCGGTCGCGGATCTACGAGTGTGTAGCAGTTAGCCTTAACTAGTTCAGCTAAAATTTAACAAATTAGTTATTTTACACTCTATTTGGTGTAGTTTTGTATATATTTAAGTAAATTAATAAATTTATTTACCTTTTGTAGTAGCTTAACACCAGGTTTTCTTTACCTCTCCTATTATCCACGGAATAAAACGTGAAACACAGCTAATAAAAAGTTTCATGTGAACTATTTAAAACGAATTTATCGTGTACGATTTGAAATTTAAGTATTTTTTTCTAATACGGAAAATCGGTTGGCGAATAACTTCAGAATCAAAGTCAACAATCAAAGTCAGCTGTGTGTGAGCATACTGTGGATAAACCCAGCCACTACATTAGGTTTGATAAACCCCAAATCCTCGCTAAGGAAAACGGATACATTCCTAGAATGATCCGCGAGGCTATTGAAATACAAAAACATCCTAATTTCAATAGAGAGGATGGCTGGAAGCTTTCTACCACCTGGGACCCACTCATAAAATCATTGAAGTCTCAAACCCACCATACCAGAGGGCAAGATACCATCAGCTCATTCTGCAGGAATCCAGGGCAGTACGCGAGGCAATTAAGAAATCGTTGGCGGTAAATAGATATAATAATTATGTCAACTGATAGACGAATGTCACCTCAGTCTACCCGTGACCACGGACTACTGCAAAGTGTTCGAAACGTCGGGTTTCCAAAAATGTATAAACATACAAAATATACGCGATTAATCCGGTTAAAATAGTTTTATTTAAAACAAATTTATGTGTATAGTGCCAGAATATGCGAAAATAAATAAAAGAAGGAACTCTTTTGATGTATCGTAAAATATTGGTAGACTATAACGCTTTTCTATGACGTTTAAAAACTGGCAACATCGCTATGTAAACATGAACGTAACGAATTAAAAGCTGCACATTTTTTTTTTTAAATGTAAAGTTTGTCATACTCGAAAATGAACGAAATTTGTGAATACAGTCAAAGGACCCTTTGAAAATTTTACTACGTAATTTTTTTTATTTGATCTGAAGTTTATATTTGATTTTGTATCAACGCTTTTTTTTCATTTCGTAAAACTAGTAAAACATAACTACCAACAAGCTAGCATATTAGGTTTATCCTATGTATATACGTATTATTAAAGCCGCTGTAGTGCACTGGCACAACGTTTGATTGTACTACGCTTGTAGGTTCGATTTCGATCCGAATCGATGGTTTATTTTCATTTCCCGGTTCTGGTAATAAGAGAAAGCGGTGTTTAGTTCCACCACTTAAAATGCGTTGTAAATTAAGTGTCTTAACACTAGATTCTCTTGGCCTACCCTGTTAAATGCAGAATATTTTTATATATTTGTTAGCCTCACTGGGCTAACAAATATAAAAAATATACTGTGTACCAAAAATGGCAAAACGACTGAAATGATGAAGACATACAACTGCCTCATCTAATATTATTCCTTTATTAAGAAACTTCCATGAAATTAAGTAAAAGAAAAATGCTTACAAACAAGAATAATAAGAAAATATTTACATTCACTTATTGTTGTGTACTCGAGATAAAGTCACATACTCCATGTTGGAGTAATAAAAGGAATACTTAATATTTATTCTCTGTAACTGTATTCTGCATAAAGCAGAGCAGACGGAGAGAAACTAGTGCCAAGCCACTGCTTTCTCTACGTTTCGTTCGATTCGATGACATTTTTTTTTAATGGCGAAATTCAACTTCAAATTTTTGCCGGAACGGGAAAATGAATTAATAATGAATTCCCCAACGTGGAAAACCACAATCATCTCTTTTACATTCATCAGTGTTTATAAAGACTTTCTAATAAAACAGTTTTAAAAAAGATTTTTAGGTGCAATAACTTTTTTAATAGCTGTGAACGGATTTTTGTTGCGGATTGTGACGGAACATATATTTTAGTATTTGAGATACATTTCAGATCTTATATATTTTCTATCATTTTACTATCTACTATATTCATTTACATTCGAATAGAACTCTGCAAGCATCCATTAGGACATGCACATGCGCTTACTTAGATATACACTCATTCACTAAATTTTAAGTTATTAAATTCAAGTCAAAATCTAATAATTTTATTCAAAATTATAAATTACACGATAGTCCACTAGTTAATGCTTCAGACCCGAGAAAAACCAGCGCAAAAAAATCAGCGTGACTTTTTTGAAGTGGATTTAAATTGATTGGGATTGGATCCCACTATAAATTCCAATTAAGTTGAACGAACAAAGTGATCCATCACTACTTTTTCTACATCCAAATATCAATTATCACAAGATATTTACCTTCTAGAGTTATAAAATAATTTTTATAGTATAACAGATAAGGCTTATTTCATGAGCCATCCAATATTATTTTATGAACATTTGGTTTTATCGTCATTGCAAAATTGCCTCTAACGTCCGGTATATTGAATTTAACGAGAGTTTATATTATTTTTTCATTGTGCTTTTATGTATGGATCCATTTCTGTTCAGTCTGTAATTCTTTGAAAATTAAATTTTCATACTTAAAAAGTAGTTCAACGCCGCACAGGCGTCATTATTGGATTTCTGATTGTATACGCAATTGTTATAGGTTAATTTTAATTTAGTCGAATGCTTATTATTAAAAAAAACTGGCCAAATGCAAGTCAATTATAAGTCTGTCTAGTATCTAAATATATCTAAAATATACATTTTAATTTTTCGGATTTTTTCTTTTATTTGTACTGCAAGTTCTTAATTCATGTCTAATTTCTGTAGTCTGTAGGTCCATGGAAAATACCCAGGTTTTGACTACGTGGCAAATTTCATACGAAATAAAGCAAAAAATTGACTTGGAAGGTTGATTTTTTCTGTGCTCCAAGGGAATACTTGCCATTCGAGCTGTTAAAAATCAAACTTCTAAACCAAACTCACAAGAGAATCAAAATCTATAGGGTACCTTCTTCTCCCCTGAACTCAGAATCTTGAAATTGGGTACGAAGCAACGCCTTATAACACAGATAAAGTAAAAAATGAAAAATTATAAGTATTTCATAAAAAAAAATATTACAAATTTATAATTGTAGTTTATTTTATACAATATGAGTGCATACGTCCGTAAAGTTGAGATTGTCAACTTTAAACTGTATCACTTTTATATATCTCTTTTTTCAACCGGTTAGAAAGTGTTAAAAATAAATTCAATATATTTATACACTTTACAAAATAAACCTTAAATGATTCTAACGATTTTTTTAAAGTTGCCGATAGAAGATTAACCAGAGACCAACTCTTTTATTGTTTAAGATAATTAAAAATCATATGAATTCCTCGACCGCAAAGAGTTATGCGTAATCAATTACTATTTAATGCACCCATTAATAGAAGCCAGTATGCACAAAATATCTTTGTTAATAGAGCCTGCACCAGTTATAATAAATTGTTTGCTAGTATTGATATTTTTTAAAACAATGATGGTTAATGATTTAAAAAAAACGAATGAAATGTTTTAATTTTGATTAATTTATAATATTTTTTTTTAATTTTTTAATATTATAGTATATTTTATCATGTACTTTTATGTGATAAATTTTAATTTCATCATATGTTATTGTCATCATTTCGTCATATTTTTTATGTGGAAACTTGATTCGACTGTGTATTATTTTAAAATGTGTAATGTTTGTGAATTTTATGTTCTGTTTGTTTCCCTAATAAAAATAAAAATTAAAAAAAAATGATACGGAAGCCTAGGTATGCGAGTCTGACTCGCGTTTGACCGGTTTTTTTAAGTATTTGTTGTTATAACGGCAACAAAAATACATCTGAAAATATTTCAACCGTTCAGCTACCACAATTCATGAGATACAGCCTGGTGACCAGCAAACATACAAACATCGGGGTCTTAATAAGACGCTGGGGTCCTGTTAGACTCTTTGGGTACGGAACTCTATAAAATGGAAAAAATACTTCTGAATAAACTTCTGAATAAATAATTATATCTAAGACTCATTTTATTTACATCTTTAAAAAGGCCCAAAACATTCTAAAATACAAATACATTCGCGAATTACATTTAGAGTAATATAAAGTAAATGCCTCTGTCGCCTTACAAGTTTTGTACTAGAACAGTTTCTTCGTTTTACAGTATTTTAGAATTCCTGACATTTTAATGTACGAAATACTACTTAAGTAAATACAATATTTTTGTGTGGTTTTATAAATTTCTTTATTAAATATGTTTTTCTTTTTCTTACGATAATATAAAGTGAACCTATTGGGTTTAAGATGTGATACATGCTTAGTTTCTGGCAATATCCATTTTCTCCACTTTCACACGATCGCCGCGTTCTACATAAAAACGATTTTAACCTTAATTCAAAATAAAAAAATCAATATTAAATCTAAAGTTAAGGTTTTTTGGTGTCAGAGCAAAGAAATAAAAACATTTATAAATAATAATAAATTTCCTAGAATGGGGACAGAACCCGCAACCGTCGTGGTACACTCTTACCCTTATGCGTGTCCGCCTCTACGGCCCCATTTTTTATTTAATTTATGAAAAATGGGGAAAATGGAACATATTATTATAGGGATTTCACCGTAAAACGAAAATTCCTAGAAAGAGATCTACTTGACACACCCTTAATATTATATTTCTGTACAATGTAATAAGTTGAGAGGCCAGTGGTGGTGCAGAGGCACAAGCGTGTAACCGTAAACACGGTAGGTTGTGGGTTCGATTTCTACCCGGGAAAATTAAAAATATAATATTTTTATTCCATTAATTCCATCCATTCATTTAATATTTTTTCTGGTAACCAGGCACACCGCGGTGATTATTTCGGCGATGTGCCGGACTCGCGCTTGTCCAGTTTTTTAAATATTAGCCTACACTGGTTTTCTGCTGAAGTTGTCATAAAATAAAACCTTTACCATATCTATATGGAAAATGAAATAGAATTTAAAAAATCAAAGAAATTATATTTAAAAAATATTTAATTTCTTCAAGTGGGGATCGAACTCAGTCACGTTAACAATCGCACACTTATGCCCCTGCGCCACGACTGACCTGGAATTAGAAATGATTAACGTATATCTTCCTTTTGTTCTAAATTAGAGTCGACATAAGCGTCCTAACTCGCATTATCTGGCTGAAGTAATTTAGACGCTTAGCGCTAAGTTTTCGAAGCGTCAGGATGTGTAATACCATCAACTTCATTTTCGTAAAATTACTTTAATAATTTACATAATTTCAAGCAAATATATTATGTTTTTATTTATTTTAACCTTGAGAAAGAAAATTACTTCTTAGAAGTAATATAATTAAGATGTTATATTGTGTATAAGAATTTAGACATAGCTTGATAAAAACGTGGCCAGTCGTGGCGCAGCGGCACGATGTGTGACTGTAAAACCGACTGGTTATGGGTTCGATTTCTACTCGGAGATGAAATATTTACTTAAATTTATATTTCCATTTCTTCGCTCTGATGTCGAGGTTAAGCGCGGCGTTCAGTTATGCCACTCAACACGCAATGTCTCCAGAATTCGGCAGAAAGTGGGGAATGGAGTGTCTTTATACTAGGTTCCCTCTGCCTACCCTGCTGTGCGCAGGATACAGCATGAAGCTGATTACTTGATAAGAAGGAATGGTTTAGTGGGCAGAGACTTTGGACGGCTTACAAGAGGCGCGGGTTCAAAGCCGTTAAAAATTTATAAGTTTTCATACTTAACACTTCACAAATGTTGGAAATATATTTTTCTCGGTAGGTTAGATGAGTCTATGCGACATGCAAAAAATTCAAATGTTATATACATATCTCTCATCTACTGTTAATGTACTTTATTTATCTTGAGATGCCGTTTTCATTATTTATAATCTATGCAATATTCAATGTGATTTTAATTAAACATTTATCTTTCTGCTTTCAAAACAGTAATTTTATTAGAAACTTCAGATTGGTTTTACTTGAATTTTCAAGCCCTAATTAGCAAGTACTTTGTAAATTGAGATATACAATTAGTTTAATAATACTTTGAAAATAATAAATTTGCTTATTTTAATTTGAATAAAGATTGAAATCTTATAATTTAAAGTTATTATTTGTATAAACAAAGCATTTCATATCTAAATTATGTTTATTTTTCCGCTCTAATGCACAAATTGGGGATATTTAACAACGGAATGTTTTAACACTGGATCTTATTCTAGTACGCAGCTACTCTGTTATGCAGGCAGGTAAATGGGTGAGGCTATTTTTTTTTACATAAAGTTGCATCGTATCACAAAAATCGCCAGGCACTTAATATAGAGAGCAAGAAAATTTAAATAATTCATTCTCTCGAGTAGGTTGAACTCGAACCCACAACCAAGTACTACGTTACTACGTTACTTTGATATTAACAATAAACTGTAAGTGAAATCTGTAAAAATTACGATCACCTAGAATCTTCAAGATGTTATACAACAAAAGACCCAAATTACGATCAAACGATACTTTTTTTTTTCTCCATCACGAATATATCAAAGAAATGATCAGTTCCAAGAATGGTAGAATTCTCGACAAAAGGTTTTCATAATACCTTCAATTACGATTAAAATCTGTTTTATTTCCAATCACCGGAAAAAGGTCGGACAGAAAGATTGTACAAAAATTAAGGGCAAAAGTAAAGTTTTGAATTTATTGGCACATTTCCTTACGAATTTTTCTGATATCTGATTGACCTTAACGGTTTGGAGCGGAACGGGATGGATTTTTTGTTACGTGGAAAAAGTTGACCGATTTCGTAAAATAGGATGTTATGATTTTATATCTATTTTTCTAAGCTCTACGCTGTATACTGCTTATAGCAGCCTGAAAGGACTTAGTGTAAGAACACTCCGTTTCCCATGCACCGCTAAATTTTCATGACCTAATGTACTAACTAAGTGGCGGAACATAAAACCGCACTTTGTTTTGTTACCAAAGCAATCATTTTATTCGATTTAATTTTATTTTTCAAGGAAGTATCATGATATTTAGCTCAATTGGAGGTCAAAAGTAGAAAAGACCGATTATCCTATCATGTTTCAGTTCAAATGTCATATATCATACTTCCGATACTAAACTGAAGACCGTACATTCGGAATCGGAACACGTTTCATATTTTGCAGTTTTAGCCAAGTTCATGATGAATGTCTCTCGAGGTTTATCGGTTAAGCGATAAAAATGTTACAAGCTATAACAATATAAATAGTTTAAGAAAAGGACAAAAAGCTGCTTCACGCTATTTCCCTCGTATAGTAGTTTAAGCAATAACACCTAGCGTTTAACCTAAAAGTAAATATGAAAGTCAAGACGCAATGTTTTAAATTTAGAAGAGGCTTGACACTAAATCTACCCGCTATGTGAGATTAGGCGTGAAGCTGAAAACGTGTTTTTGCACATTTTCCATACCAGTATTCGTCTTTATCCTGATAATGTAACTAATTGAATTTTAACTAAGTTTCGCAGTCCACTACATAATCTTTAAATATAGAAGAAAAGAAGGAATAGAGTATCGTAGCGCTAGGTTCTCTCTGCATAACCATCAAAGGATGATCAACAAATAAATTGCCGATAAAAAAACAGTTAAATTATCGATAAAAAAATAAATAAATACATGTTTGTACTTTCAAACAAAATTTTAATTTGTTAGTGATATATAAGATACCAGGAAGACTGCAATACAACAGAATACATAAAATTTTACGTCTAATGAGTCTATGAGTTGTTAACCCTTAAGAGCTATAATGAATTACATAACTCACTAAGACATTAATGGGTAGGTGTAAAAACATCTTATTTTTAAAAGTAATCAAATTATAAAAAAAATGTGAAAAACTTATTTTTAACAGTAAATTTAGACCTTTGCTAATAAATACGTGTAGTTATTTGTTTATATTTCAGTAAAAAACTCTATAATTATTTCTTTTTATAACAAAATCAAATCCAAATACCCATCAAAAAAATGTATTTCCATTAAATACAATATGTTGCCCTTAGCCCGACTAACTAAATTATATATTAAAAACATTTTTTTTCTCACAGGTGTGACAAAAATCAACTTTAATATTATTACACAACAATAAATACATCTAAATTAAAAAAAAACAACTTCCAACAACAAATTAAATAGTAAAAAATAAACTTACTTAACATGAAGTAAAACATATTTAAATTTTGTTAAACAAAAATATTAATTATTTTTATAATTTTGAATTCTATGTCAAGCTAATGCTACAACAACCTTACTATAATATTAAATTACTAAGTCTGTTTCATCAAAATCGGTTCACCCAGTCAAAAATTCTGAGGTAAGAAACATAAAACAATACAGTCGAATTGATAACCTCCTTTTCTTACAGAAGTCGGTTAATAAAATCTAATTAAATCATCTTCACACTGCATCAAATTAAATTATGTATCCCGCACACTTCAGGGTAGGCAGAGGAATCCTAGCGTTAAGACACTCCGTTTTCCACTTTCCGCCGCATTAAGCGTTGAGTGCCGAAGCTCAACGCCGCACTTTACCTTGACACCAGAGTGAAGATGTGGAGATTTAAAATTAAATAAATATTTAAATTCCTCGAGTAAGGATCGAACCCACAACTAGTCACTTTACAGTCCTTTCACTTTACACTTAGTGTTCCTGCGTCTCACATAGATCTAAATGTCT
The DNA here is from genome assembly GCA_013421005.1 of Heliconius erato x Heliconius himera. NCBI lineage: Eukaryota > Metazoa > Arthropoda > Insecta > Lepidoptera > Nymphalidae > Heliconius > Heliconius erato x Heliconius himera. The sequence continues at coordinate 47,528 of JAATLQ010037420.1, forward strand.
CAAACAAACAAAGAAGGCATATTTTTCTTGACAGTAATAAAAGGTTCCAGCTGATGTGCGTTTAAACCTTTTAAAATATGTAATCGATATTTTTCATATTTTTAAAATATTATTCCATATTTAGAATAAGGCTCTAAGAAGCAGTGGTTAAATTCCACTATGTAGTGTACATATACTTTTGTAAAAAATGCGACTTTCATTTAAAGACATATTTACCAAGAGTAAAGTGTTTCTGTTGTTTACTTTGCAGTTATAGAGTTGGTAAAGAGTAATTAAATGTTTTTTCTCAATTTTCTACTCTCTTAGAATGGTATCCTGCAAGATACAATGTAGCATTACGTTTATAGGTTCAGATCTATTTGATTATATTAAACCCTTGCAATATCTCAAAAATAGCAGGGTGGTTAAAGGGAACCTAATACTAAAACACTCCGTTGCCACCAGTCTTGTCACCAGAGCGAGAAAATGAAAATAGTTCACTCCCCCTCAGTAGGAATCTAACTCACAACATTAATGCTTACAATTTAACGCTGAGCCGCTGCGCCACGACGGCCTGCAATAAATAGACAAAAAAAATATCAAGGAATAACTTAATACTAAGCTTTTTCTGCCATCCCTACAAGCTGATGGAAAAATATATAAAAAAGAATTCTCAATATCTAAAAAAAAAACTTCGGTAGAAGCATGTAAAGTAAAACTTTGAGAGATGGATCTTAAGTTCGCGGAGGTAAACTTCACCGTAGAGAGCTCGTCTTAAACGATCGAGAGTAAAGTATGGTTAAAAACTTTGTATGATATGAAAAAATATTTTTGTAATTATGGCTGCTGCAAATATTATGTGTATAGTTAATGTATTAGTAAATCTAGGTTCCCTGGTTCCCTCTGCTTACCCAATTATGTATAAGATACAGCGTGGAGCTAAAAAAATATGAAAATAAGTGACCGTCGTGGGTTAGGTTAGGCACAGGAGCCTAGTGTTGAGTGGCCGAAGAGCGAACCCACCAGAGCGAAGAAATAAAAATGTTAAACATTTCATTTCCTAGAACCAACATCCTGTCGTGTTTACAGTCACACTCTTGTACCCCTGTTCCACGAATGGCCTCATAATAATTCAAAATATAAAAATATATTTTACATTAAAAAATCCCTTAAACTTGTCATGGCGTCGCTGTGTTGTCACGTCCCTCTAAATACTAATATTTTATAGTTTTAAATCAAACAGGTAGGCAGAGGGAATCTAGTGTTAAGACACTCCGTTCCCTACATTCTGCCGAATTCTGGAGGCATTGCATGTTGAGTGGCAGAACTCAACGCCGCGCTTAACCTCGACACCAGAGTGAAGAAATGGAAATAAAAATTTAAGTAAATATTTCATCTCCTCGAGTGGGGATCGAACCCACAACCAGTCAGATTTACAGTCACACCTCGTGCCACTGCGCCACGACTGGCCTTAAGAAGAAAAAGAATAATAGAAAAGCTATCGGCATTTATATATGAACTCAAGGCATTAGTTTGCCTGCAAATGTTATATAGCAATTGCGCTGGTAAGATTCCTGGCTAAAGAATGACATTTGAAACGTCTTAGTTCTATGACTGTTGATAAAAGTATATATTTTTAAAGCACTATTATGCAGAGTACAAAGAATAAAATAGACAAAATTTAATTGTTAGTGAAGGTTAATAAATATTTCATAAATAATAACAGTTAAGTTTAAGTCGTAATTCATTTAACACAGAAATAGAGACCGATTAGATCTTCAAAGAAATATTAAGTAAATAGATAGATTTTTCGGTTCGTTCGTTCGTTTGAAATAATTCTATATAAAAAATGCCTAAAACCATTCTGCGTGAACTCTGTAATAACTACATATTTACCAATTGTACATTCAGCCAATAATATATGTAACTAATTTAAAAACTGTACAGGAGTTAATATGCAATCATTACAGTTATTTTATAAAGCATATTATGAATCCTTCAAATCAATAATTTAACATATAAGGCTGTTTCTGAAAGAGTAAATTAAATTATTCTCTGATATCAGCACATTTAACAGAGTTTTAAAATTATGATTAGACGTACATTACATAGGTAAAAAGAACGTACGTATAAGAAATAATTATCTTTATGTATATTTTTATAAATATCAAATATCAACACTGGTCGGATTTTTTAATTCAAAACTATCAAAGTACTAAAAAAATCATATTAGAATATTACAGATTAAAGTAATGAAAATCATATTATAAGTAATTTCTGTTTATTAGATCAATAATCATGTAGCTTAAGCGGGCGAAGCCGCGAGCAGGCCGCTAGTATTATATATTATGTATATGGCATCTTATTTAAAGAGGTCTCAATGTTCAATGTTTGTTAATGTTTTTGTTTATTATGTGTTTAGTCATCTGTGTTAATTTCTACGTAAATATATTAGAGATCAAAATATTAAACTATAAGTGAACATCTTTTGTATATTTTTTGTAACTTACCCTATATGTTGTATATATTAATTAAATTTTTCTTTGTTATAGGTGAAGGTACATTCTTTGTTATATATATATATATCTACTTTTCACACATACAAAAAACATAAGCTTACTGTACAATAAATATAACGATATCATATAAAACAATTCAAACAATGCTCCTTAGGTATAACCTATAGTTAGCCCTAAGCCTGGCTAATGCCATCCTATTACAATAACAAAGTAAGGACCTTGACCGCAATCGTGCTTAATTGTACGAGACAGAAGGATTTCATTTGCCTTTCAAGCCTCGCCCTCGGCTAAGATATTTAGCTAAATTATATTAAATTTATGTTCAATACGTGAATATAAATTATTTTTTAAAAAATGTTTATAAGTAATCTATTTAGATATTTTAAATACTAAATACAGCTTCACGCTGTATCCCGCATGTAGCAGGCAAGGCAGAGGGATCCTAGTGATAAGTCACTCCACTCGCTGTTGAGCGCACGAAGTTGAGTTCAATACTCAACATGCAATTCCTCCAGAATGCAGCGAAAGATTGGTAATGGTGTGTGTGCCTTAATACGAGGTTCCCAGGTTCCTTTTGCCTACTCTACTACATGCGGAAGACATTGTGAAGCTAAAAAGATAAAGAAAAAAAAACTATAATAATACAGGCACAAATACATATGTTGCTATACTATCTATTTGATAACATTCTTATCTATTTGATAACATTCAGCTATTCTCATTACGTCCATTATCACCTTATACGACAACTAATAGAACTTGAAGTCACCATAAGTTTTGATACTCCTGAGACCTCTCATTGTGGAATATAACGATTTTGCACGTGACCGTATTATTGAGCTCCATGTGGGCAATACGTTTCTTGTAATATATTGTACTTTATACAATACGTAGAGACCGACGTGGTCGGGTGGCACATGGATATGACTGAAACACAACGGTTATGGGCTCGATTCCCAGTCGGGGAAATTAAATATTTTATATTTTCGTTTCGTCACTCTGGTAAGAAGTTAAACGCAGCCTCGAGAATTCGACGGAAAATGAGGAACAGAAGTGCCTTAATTGGAACGGAGTGACTAGGTTTTCAGGCTCCCTCTGCCTACCCTGCTATGGGCAGGATACAGCCTGAAGCTAAAAAAACAATACGAACTTGTATTTGTAGTTCACTTCATAAAAATTTGTGCCTTTAACTTAAGGTAGTATTTTTTTACAAGTACTTCCTGTTGTTCTACAATTTGAAACCCGAAATGGAATTCTTGGCGAGCGAGTCCAACTTGCACTTAACTGGCTTTTTTTAAATACGTTATTGTTGCACAAAATGAGATACAATTATAATATTTAATTCATAATATTGCACACCTAGATCTAAATTGAGACAACTCAAAATATCTATAGAGGCCGGTCGTGGCGCAGCGGCACGAGGTGTGACTGCAAAACCGACTGGTTGTGGGTTCGATCCCCACTCGAGGAGATGAAATATTTACTTCAATTTATATTTCCATTTCTTCGCTCTGGTGTCGAGGTTAAGCGCGGCGCTGAGTTCTGCCACTCAACACGCAATGCCTCCAGAATTCGGCAGAAAGTGGGGAACGGAGTGTCTTAACACTAGGTTCCCTCTGCCTACCCTGCTGTGTGCGGGATATAGCGTGAAGCTAATTTAATTTTAATTTTTTTCAAAATATCTTATTTTTCAGAGAAATTCTTTAAACAATCTATTCTAAACGATTGATGAAACATAGAACATTAATCCAAAAAAATATAATCAAATAATAATTATTATTGTGTAATGTATTTATTTTGTTATTCGTAATGCTTATGAAAATTCAAAAAAATACATCTAAAATAACATTAAACTAAAATATTATACAAAAAGTATTTTTACGCATTGTGAGATTAATAATAATTAACAAAATATTTATTTTGCTGAATGTCAAACTTGATAAAATATCAAAATAAATTATTTTCCACAAAAGTAGGTTAACTACAAATTTACTTTATTGTTGATCTACCACAACGAAGTCAAGACAAAATATTTTATCTTGTCAGGCTAAACTGTAAGACGTAAAATATCTCGAAATATTAAAGCAAAACAATTCACCAGTACAGTAATAGCTCGAATTAACTGGTGTTTATTTTTCAAAACTATAGCAACTCGAGATGTCAGCGATCTCTGTTCAAAAATTTTAATAAATCTGTTCTTTTAGATATATGCGATCGATCGATTACATATATAACGATCATCGAGGAATCGAATATTATACTAACTCAAAATTCACATTTTTGAGTTATCTCAGTTTAGATCTAGGCTTTCGATATGGGCACGTAATTAGTTATTTATTTATGCATTCTCAGTTGCAAATGTATAACAAGATTAAAAAATGTGCAGAAAAAAAATATTCTAAGAAAATATTTTCAATTCTTCTTAACCTTTAGAAAGAACTTTCAATAGTTATAATACGTAATAACTTTTAATCTACCTCTAGGCTAAAGATTTTCAATCATTTTAATTTCAATTTATTTTATTTTTTAGGAAATGATTTACTTTATAGCCTTCAAAACACGTTCTTTTATACTTTTTCTGTCATTGAACTTATATTAGGTTCTAATAACTATTTCAAAGAACGGATATATTTAAAATATATTACAATCATATTAATTTTGTAATATTGTCACTACCTAAAACTATAAACTCTATAAATAAAAGTAGACCTTTATAATCGTTTTCTGCACAAATCTCCCTTTGGAACCATCGTGGCGCAGGTATTTAACTGCAAACGCGACGGTTGTGGGTTCGATTTCAATTCAGTTGGAATAAATTATTTTAAGTTCTTCTCTCTGGTAAGAATATAAAGCGCTGTGTTGATTTCCATCATTCACAGGTGTTCTCTCTTAATTTAATTCCTCTTCCACGTTTTGATTTCGCATGTAATGTCAACAATCAAAAAGATTTCTATATTTACTTATATTTTTATATTCTTGCAGTGACCATAATATCAACATAAACAGTTTCTAATTAAAGCAAATAACAAAAAACAAATAATGACTATACCCAAGAGATTTGAACCCAGAACCATCCAATTTAATCCACTCTCATTGTTTATAAATCACAAGGAACCATGGCTACACTACAGTAAAATCTCATTAACCACAAAACGCCTTGGTATATAGCGTTACATGTACTCGAGTTGGACAGTGCATCATTAGACCGACATTAGGGACGAATATCGTTATAGTATAGTGGAAATCTTGTTTTATCTAAAACTAGCGACCCAAACGCTGCTTCATCCGCTTCAACTTATTATTGTAATATCACTAATTTAGTGTAATATAAAATGTAGGATTAGGATTAGGATCTTTGCTTATGGCGTTCCGAGTGTGCCAGTAGAGCACATATCACTTCGCCAATGTCACGTTGTATGGAGAAAACACGAAGGAGGTTGTACGGTAAAAGAGATAATGTTACACAATAGGAGAATGCATGTTAAAAAAAAAGATCCAGTTAAAAATTGCCTTCACCTAAAAAAACAAAAAAAAAATTAATTATATATACATTATATACATAACACAGAGGGTTAGTAATAAAAAATATAATACAAAGGTGTTAGCTTACAATTTAATTTTGTTATATCTAATATATTTACATAAAAATTTACATAGAGGACTAAACACAAACATTAACAAACATTGAACATTAAGGGGGCGGGGAACTTTATGAGGAAGGACGTCGTATAAGGGACGGATCAACTTAGGGCAAGTGAAAAGTATATGAGGAGGGGAACCGTCGTCTAGGCCACATTCACACAGTGAGTGGTCCCTGACCCTGATCTTAGCTAAGTGCACAGGTGTACATGCATGTCCAAGGCGCAAGCGACAAATAGTTGATATAATTCTCCGTTCAGTAAATTTTTGGGAAAAAAACCAAGGTCGCCTGGGGATATTAGGTTGAATCGCAGCATAAAACTTACCTTTCTGAGATTTTGACAGTTCCCAGAATTCAGACCATGA